>VZUI01042681.1:0-47292 GCA_013401135.1 Cettia cetti
GGGAGCTGCGGTGGGTCCGCCGGGGCCGCGGGTCGGGGAGCTCGGGGAGCTGCGGCGGGAGCGGTGGGGCTGCCGGGGCCGCGGGTCGGGGAGCTCGAGGAGCCGCGGCACCGAGCGCCGTGGAGCGGGGCAGGCGGGGGCCGGGCTCCGGGAGGGCTCTCGGGAAATGCCGCCGCGCGCGGGCCGCGATGTGGCCGCGTCAGCGCCCGAGCCCGTTCCGCGGCCTCTCGGTGCTGCGGGGGAGGAGGCGGCAGGGCCGGAGCCGTGCGGTCACGGCAGCGGAGGAGGCTGGTGCACAGGGTTCGTGTCGCACCGTTACCGAGAGCCGCAGCCGGGAACCTGGATATGGCCACCGCTTTCACCAGCCTTGACCTGGTGCAGCTGGGTTTAGAAGTTGAGGACTGCTTTAGAGCCAAAGGGAACCCGCGCTAGTGCACGAATTCCTTTAAGTTCTTACAGTGCATCTTTTTCCTAGGAAAAATGATTTCTGAAAGCAGCTCCTTCATCAAGGGTGTGTTGCTTGGAGGAGCCTTCTGCATGTTGGTTACACTCCTTGGACACATTAAGGTGGGCCATGGGACCAAAGCACATCACCACGAGCATCATCACATCCAGGCTCCCAACAAGGAAGATGTCTTGAACCTTTCACAAGGTGAACGTGTGGAGCTTAGTAAAAACATCCGTGTTTACTGTATCATCCTTGTCAAACCAAAAGACCTGGGGCACTGGGCTGCAGCAAGGGAGACCTGGAGCAAGCACTGCGACAAGGCAGAATTCTACAGCTCGGAAAACGTCAAAGTGTTCGATTCTGTAGCCGTCAATGCAAATGATATGTGGGTGATGATGCGGAAAGCTTACAAGATAACATATGAACGCTATAAGGATGAGTTCAGCTGGTTCTTCCTTGCATATCCAACAACATTTGCTATAATTGAAAATCTCAAGTATTTCTTACTGAAAAAAGACCCCTCACAACCTTTTTACATAGGCCACACTGTGAAATCTGGTGACCTTGAGTACGTAGATGGCGAGGGAGGAATTGTCTTAAGTATTGAGTCACTAAGACGACTCTCCCATGTTCTTGGACAGCCTGACAAGTGTCCAGAGCAGGGAGGTATGATTTGGAAACTCGCAGAGGACAAACAGCTGGCAATCTGCCTGAAGTACACTGGTGTGTTTGCTGAAAATGCTGAAGATTCAGAAGGGAAAGATGTCTTCAACACTAAGTCTGTCGGGGCTCTGATTAAGGAGGCCATGTCCACTCACCCGCAGCAGGTGGTGGACGGCTGCTGCTCCGACATGGCCATCACCTTCAGCGGGCTGGCCCCCAACCACATGCACGTGATGATGTATGGAGTGTACAGGCTCAGGCCCTATGGACACTCATACAGTGATGCCCTGGTCTTCCTGCCCCCACCGGGCTCAGACAATGACTGATGTGTCCTCAGGGAAGGCCTGGAACTGTGGAGTCAGCTCTCACAATACATGGTTGTACTGACACATTCTGGTACTGGTGTACAGGTTTTTTTGCACATTGAGGTGTGGTAAAGCTCTTAATTTTAAAAGTGGAAGGAGATTTTTTTTCTAAATCTTTTATAGAGAAATGCTTCTGGCTTTTGACAGTGCTGGAATGAAATTATAAAAAGCTGTAAATGTTTATTATGAAAGGAAATTAAGTTTATGGGGGATGTTGTACATGTAAATATTTATTAATGAAAACTCAAATGAACTTTAGTCTACTCCTACAAATATATTTTTGCAAGACCTTGATTATTTCAGTTCTTCCAGGCATTTCTAGAATGTCTTTATATCTTTCTAAGATGTACCAATAAAACTGACTACAGATTCAGTCTCCAAGACTAACTTTAGGCTATTTCTTTTACACTGAACTACACCATAGCTTGAGCTTATACAGCACCTGCCACCTCATGTACAGCCTTCTAACAGCAGGAAGCAAGGTGACAAGAAATCTTGCAGCATAGTATCAAGTGCCCTTTGGACTACTGTTTCTAAGCAGACAAAAGAAAAAGATAAACCGTATTTGAACAGGTATTAACATGGTCAGAGAGTGTTAGCCCAAGATTAAATTGCTCATGTAAAACTTCATCTATAAGCATGTTATAAAGGTTCAGTATTATTTTTTCTCCTGTTAGTGGGTGCTAATAGTGTTTACCAGGAAGAAGCTGGTTAATTGTCAGTACAATTTGGTGTTTGGTTTGGGTTTTTCTTTTTTTTTTTTTTTTTTACAGTAGAGTGCTTTCAGTTTTATACAAGTTCCTGGGTCACGCTCATAGCATGTGCAGACAAACAGCACTTCAGTACTTACTCCATGTAGATTTCACTGACCTGAAATGGGTGTTTCAAGGCTTGAGGAAGGTACTGCATCTGCTACATCTAGGAGTGTCACAGGCTTTGTTGGTACTAGAATATTCATAAAACATGGGAGCAGACTGGGTTAACCAGCCATTTGTAACACCCTACCCTGAGCTGCAGGTGGGCAGGTGGGGAAGTGAAACAGCTGCTTCAGAGCTGATGAGACTATCCACATCTTGGGGTTGTTTTAAGCATCAGGTTTTTCACAAGAAAGGTAAAGACAACTGCTCAGACCCCCATACAAGCTTCCACAGCCCAGCTGCTTTTTGAAAGGTGAGATGATGCACCTTCAACTGAGCAGCAACACAAACATACACAATTGCTGCCAAAACCTAGGTAAAACTTGTACCTTTGCTATTTTGCTAAACTAGTATATAAATTAAGCCTGATTTGACTTGCTGCTTCTTACAGAATAATACAGTTGCAAAAATTTTGACAAAACCAGATAAGGAAAGCAAGACTTCCATTTTAGTGTTTCTGATGATTAAAAACAGTTCTGACCCTCCTGCAGCAACTGCAGCCACAGGAGAATGAGAGTGAACAGTTCCAATGAGAAAAAAATCTCATTTGTCACATATTTGAGGTGCTGTAGGACAACAGGAAGAGATAAGACGGAAGGGTAGA
Organism: Cettia cetti; assembly: GCA_013401135.1. NCBI lineage: Eukaryota > Metazoa > Chordata > Aves > Passeriformes > Sylviidae > Cettia > Cettia cetti. The sequence continues at coordinate 2,998 of VZUI01042681.1, forward strand.
AAGCAAACCACAAAAGGCAAGATAAGCTCATTTTACACCCTAAAAAAACAAACTCTGAAGCATAAACTGATTTCCCATAATACTAACCAGAAATTAGTACATCCACAATGAAATCTTTATGAAGCACAGAAATGTTCACCAGCATTCTCAAGGTCTGAGGTTTGATCAGAACTTTATCTGCAACACTGCCTAAATTTTGTCTTCCTGCACTGAAAAAGTCTGATTTACCCTGTCATTTTCAGAAGTACAGTCTTGTAAATAATTTTACAGAATTTTAAAAACAGCATGTATTAGGCAATACATTCCTTCTGCCATGTCTTAACTTGGCTTTAGAATCAGACGGAGAACACCTTGGCTACTATCATCTGTAAAGGTCCTGGGTGGGAAACCACGCCTGCAGAACAGCACCAAGACGGTGCTGGCACACAAAGTTACATTCTGCTGTTGTAAAATGCATGTATTAGAATAAAGACTTGAAATATCAATAAATGCTTCCAGAGACAGTTATGAGTGGTAGATCTTAAAAGTTTCCTTAATTTATTACAGTATTTCATTTTTCCATAGGCATAGCTTTGAGTATGCTGAACAAAGGATTGGGTTATCCAGACACGCAGTGCTCCTGAACCCATTCTGCAGCTGTATGGGGACATGTGGCAGTGCGCACAAGCTGAGAGTTCTTCAAGTTCGCCTGAAAAAGTTGCTCCTGGCTACGCTGAAAAACATGTTTTGCTGTCATGCCTTTATTTAACAGTGATTTTGTTTCTGCTCCTAAAATAAGGTGGCACATAGGGAGTGGAGAGCATCAGGCACCAGGGCAGCACACACTTCATGGGGTGTGCGTCCACCATTACTACAAACTCCACTAGAAGGAGAGCAGTACCAAAGTGTTGGCAGGTAAAAATCTGAACATACATATAGTCTTCAGATATGAGCCACCATAAAAGAACTTCTAATCCACAGACCAATCCGAGTTCATAAATCCTATACAAATAAATGTGTATTAAAAAGAGAAAATTCTAAAGTAAAATGAAGTTAATGCTCTTAATAAGTTAAAAAATAATGTCAGAAAACCTGATTTCTCCACATTCAAGAAACTAGGTAGACTAACAAGATGTCAATCAGAAGAAAAAATCTGAAATGCTTCAGAGGTTTTATAAACCATATTTATATTTCACACATACTTTATATTATTCTTTTAGAAGAGCACAAAAATGTAAACATTTCTTGGCTTTTTACTCCTTTCCATTTGAAATAGTCTACTCACAGTCCATGCAGAATCTTTCATCAAGTATCTTCAGTCACTGAAGACTCAGGTTAAAGACAAAATAACTGTAATAAAAAGAAATCTAGAAAACTATTGTAGCCTAACAGTACTTTTGCATTCGATTCATTTATTTAGCATAGCCACAGAACAAAATAATTTGTACATTCAGTCACATTAAAAACAAGGAATTACAAAGCAGTCCACATTTAATCTAAGTGCATTCCTTTGGAGTAACAGTTCCTGTTGTTTTACTTGTATGTCTTCATATGCCAAAGGCCATCATTTAAATAGTGGATATTTTCAATACCAATCCCTTTGTTGACCTTCTCACTGTAGAAGGAAAAATGTACAGAAGTATTTATTAGCTAGGTTAAATAGGAAAGCACTAAAAAAATGTATTATTTCAAGCAAAACCTGTAACATTTGTCACCTGTAAGGGGAAAGCTCTCAACCACAAAGTCATTATCTTTCACAGCAGATGGACAAGAAACAATATTTCTTATTACATATGCTTTCATTGCTGACTGATAAGAGGACAATATTTGCCTTCCACATTTTTTCAACAGCTTTCCATAGTATTTTTTACCACTTCTTTGTGGGACACAGTTCTTCTGCTAATTTTCTTAATTTTACCATTTCAAAGTAGCACAGCAGTTGTGAGCCTTCCCCTCCAAGAAAGGATGTGATACAAGACAACTGGAATGTGGAATCTAACAAGTTCTGGTTCCAAGTGTGCCACTGACACAATCAAATGCAGGTGAGCTGCCTCACTTCTAGCTGCAGGTCATCTATCCACTTAATAAGGAATTGAAAATGCTAGATTTATGTGTCAAGGATTTGCAGCTTGCTACAGACATGCTATCCTCTATAGTATTACACATCTTTTCAGTCATGTCATCTTTTAAAAATTGCTGGTTTGTGTCTGCATTGAATGTGTTCATTTTTCCAGTTAAATAGTTTTGCCACAATAAACAAGACAAATCTCCTTCTGGGAGTGAGAACAAGTTTCATTTCCCTGAAGAATATCATTTACTCCATTTACACCAAGTGTTCTATTACTTACACAACCTGACCAAAAGTAATCAGGAAGAAAAATGCTGCTAACACATTACATGTAGTAATCACACCAAGAGATTGAAATCCCACTGCATAAACCAGAAAACCGTGGAACAATGTCACACAAAAGAGCAGCTAACAGGCTGCAGAGAGGACTACCATTTCATTTTCCTCTCCAGTTCATGTTGCTTCTTCCAGGAACAGGATATTCAGCTGCAAGGCTGGTGGATTTGAAGTCAGGTATACAAAGGACCTTGGTTTTCAATTACCACAGCGAATCACTGCACTCTTAGGATTGGGACACAAGTAGCTTTTCTTTCCACTTACTCTTGGAGTCTTTTGAAGCACCACAAAGAATTCTGAATAATATAATTCCTCAAAAGCTACAGCAGGTCCAAATCCAGATTTCTGCAGTCCCTCTCTATCCCTGTCCTCTAAGACATTCCCAATTCTCTGCCTTGTGCTACTATTACCACTAAGGACAGGCTTCTGCTGAGAATTAACCAGACAAAAAAGAGTGACTTGTTTTCACCAAAAAAGCTTCCTCACTGCCACAAGTGACAGATGTGTCTGGAAACCAACAAAGCCCAAACCTGCTGGGCACACCTCACATCCTGCAAGACGTTAACAAAACTTAAAATGACAAAGTGATTTAGCTACTTATAATTTAGCACTATCTGAAAGCCAAGAACAACTAACATCCATTTCCCTTTTCTGTGTCTCTTTTCCATCTCAAATGGTTTTCAGTTTATCCCCTCAGCAGACCTCTAAATTTCTCAAGAGACTCAGCTAAGTCAGTCAGCACAGCAAGCAGGAATGCTTCAAGTGGGTACACCCTAAAGAAAAAGAGCAGGCCACAGAGAAAAACAAGCCTAGACAGGCAACCAAGCTCCAGCAGGACTTGAGTCTCTGCTGTCTCTGCAAACAAAAATCTCTTCAATGTTTTCAATCCTCTCAAATCCAAATTACATCTCTTGCCTAGCCCAGGTAGTAAATACTTGATAAAAGTATGTTTCTGTTCAACAAAATCTTAGAGAAAATACGATCAGAGCACTAGAAATACTAACATTCAGTAGTAGTACTAATGTTTTGTATCTTAAAATCCATATTCACATGAAAATAACTATTTTGATTCCCAATAAGGAGAGAAGATATTCCCTGCCTCCTTTTCTTTCCCTGAATGCCAGTCAACAAAATGAAATCTTACAAACTCTGTACTTGAACACTTGCTGCAACAGCAATGAAATAACCTTGACAGTGGTGCTTGTACTTCAAACTAACATAATAATAATAACATGGGACAGGTTATATTTCAGCTTACATGTTATAAAACACTTACATGGTTATATTTCAGCTTACATGTTATAAAACACTTACATGTCCTCAGCAGACATCTTCATTACTCCCACACATAATGCGTGTTGTTTTCCCTCTGCCATTATTGCCTACAAATTATTGCTAAGGAAAACAGATTTCTTTTTAAACTATTTCAGAAAAGTAAAGGAATATGAAGAAATTACTTCCAAAAACACTTTCAAAAGCCAGTGTTGAACTTTTAACCTTATAGTAATTCTAGAGCTTCAGCTCTTAAAGATAAAACAATGCACTGAATTTAACAATTGAATCAGTGTGTAGAACAAAGCATGTATTTATGAACTTGGAACAGCAATTACAGAAAAAATCTCCCAGTGCTACATTTCTTCCTTTGTGCCCAACACAGAGATGACAGCCTCTGCCCTTCTGGAACAAAACAGCACATGTTTGTGGGGCCATTTTAGATTCCAAGGCACAGAAGAACTGAGACACCAATTTAAAAACCACAAGTACTGAAATCACGTGTCCTTCTAGAGTTCAGCAACATGTGATGTTAACTGCTGATCTTTTCCTACAGCATCTAACTAACAACAAAACCAGCACAGCTTGGTATTACAAATGCTGTATTTGTTCAGGGTTCTTTTCTCAGTAATATAATGAGTGAATTAGCACACTTGCCTCATTTTACATATGCTAACTTCATCAGACACATAGAGCAAGTCCTGACTGCAGTAAAGCTGACCCTAAACATTTTACCTAATTCCCTAGGAACATGAGAGAATTATTCTGAAGGGAATACTAGCTTGACTAAGGAGGTAGTGGCCAAATTACACTGCACCTCATCTACACTGGTAAGGAGCTCCACTTACCAATGAGATCAATGGAACAGCAGCCCACCCAATGGTACAGCAGGAATAGTTACATGGTTTGGAACATACAGTAAGTGAAAAAATATGAACAATTTTAACCTTGCCAAGCAATATCTAAACCTCTGCAGCTCCTACCTGACTACTAGTTAATTCATGAAATCCAATTAAAATCCAAAGTAATACAAATCATGATCAACACAAAAGAACAGAAACTTCACTCATCTCACAGTGAGCAATAATTCATAGTTAAGAAGGATACAACAACAGTGTCAACAGCAGCAGGGTAAAGCTTTGCTCCAGGAGACGTCAGGCCAGGGCACATTATATTAGCTCCACTCAGGACAAATTTAATGGCACCTTTATCAACCTGCTGGTGCGGGAGAATAAATGGGTCTAGGAGGGGAAAGATACAGCATTGCAATTAATACAGCACCATGACAACGTGAATTGCTCATTATCAAGTCAGTTTAAATGGGACAATTAGATATAGTGTCCTGCAAGGGTAGGAAGTTTGAGAAACAATTACCAGAGCTCCGACTGGGTGGCACCATCCCAGGACAGAAATACTGACCCAAAAGGACACAGGTACTGTCCACCCAGACCACATCTTTTATCTAAAAACTAAATGTAATCCGGACTTCAGCCTATGCCTCCTGCACACTCACAGACCCACAAACTGAACAACCACTTTCCCCTAGGGAAAACAACCACCCAAGTGTCCATCCTAGGAGATCTTAAAACCAAGGGGTCTTAAATCCTGTGAACTCCACATACCCTTACAGATTACTCCAACATGAAAGAAAAACAGTTTAATGTTAACAGAACAAAAAAATCAAACATGGAAAAAATTCTTGAAAGCTGTCAGCTCTCCAAGCCATCCTGCAAGTGCAGGCACCCTCTTGAAGTATTTCCAACACTGAGATCTGACTGAACAACATGTTTTGGGTTCCAAAACAAAGTAACACAATCAAGTAGAACAGCAATAAAAAAATTGCAAGAGTAAATTGTGAAAAGTAAAAAGCATGCAGCATAAGTTTCTACAGGAGACAGATATATATATTACATCATTAAACTCAGGAAGCCAGAATATTTTTCTAGTAAGAACTTGTAAGTATAACAAGACTTGAAAGAAAAAAGATAGGGACCAACAATAGCCAATTTATATCTCTGTCCTAGAGGAGTTTCTCAAGATTTTTTTACAGAGCTTTGCACAATTTAATTCTTACTTACCAAAGTTCAGATTGCTTAACATATAGCACATAGATGTGTGAAATAGAAAATTAAGCCCTGTGGAACCACACTGTCACCCTTCTCTTCCCAGCATGACCACCCTCAGGAAACTTACATTTGTGAAGCAACCTTAGCGTTGGGTAAAAAATACCTTCTCTTTGCCTGAAGAACAGCAACTCTCCATTCACAGTGAGAATTTCTATATGTTCATGACTGCAAAATTTAAAAAAAATTCCAAGAGCTACTTAACTTTTCTATAGTTTAAACACAGTATTTTACTTTATGGAGTCTGGTGTATCTTAACACCTGAGAATAAAAACAGTCAATTAGCAACAACATTTAAAACTAAAAATATTATCCTTTTGCATCACTTTTTCTTTCAGTGGTCTCCAATTCACTTCTTCGTCCTTCGGAAAAAAAAGAAACCTACTGACAAAATACACAAACTGCATTTCTTTGGGTGTTGCTTTTTGAGTGCAATACAAAGAGTGAATAAGGAGAAGAGCTCAGGAAAAATCTACTACCCTCTATTCAGAAAAAGGGAAAATAACCAAGATAATATATGGAAGCCCAAAAATAGTAGAAAATGTTACTGACAGGAATCCAAACGATTTTGAGCTTCCAGGTCCATAAAACTGAATGCTTCCCTTCAACAACAGGCTGATCCTTGAAGAGACTCTGAATACACTGCATATTAACTATTAGGCAGCATTTTTAAGTTCCTCAAGCATCCTACTGGCATCTGCATTTAAAGCAAATAAGCACATGCCAATTTTCTAGTTTGGCCATAACACAGCTATTATGAGATGATGGATGCCTATCAAAAGTGCTAGCTTTATCTACTGTACAAAGTAAACACACAAAGGAAGCAATCCTAGCACCTTAAAAGCAAAGTTTAAGAGAAAAGATACTTACCATCTTACTATTTTGACTGGATCTTTCTTTGGCATGATTTGGTTTAGCCATGGTTCAATAACAGGAAATTGGTCTATCAGTTGACTCTTGATGCCTTTAATAACTGAAGTCTTCAGCTGGATACAGTTTGAGACATTCTCCTTTTCATCAAATCTATCAGGTGAGTCAAAGTATTTTAGAAATGCACAATTTGCTGTACAAAAGATTCATTTTTCAGCATCTGTCTTCAGCAATGTTTATAAATTCACTGTAAAAGTCTAATAGCAAACTGACTGTCCAACTCTCAAATGCAGGATTTCATAAGGCTTAAATTTGTCCCCTGGGAACACTGGGCTGGGGGAGGGCAGGGGGTCCTTACTCAGTAGCCTGTCTTCATCTCTAAACTTTTTGTATGGCCACATGTTTAATCTCATAGATAAACCCTGGCATACAATGCTATTTTATTCAACTTCAAGAGCACTTTACTGGCAACACAAACACCCACAGTCCTGTCCTGATGCGAATCCTTTACGTCCACCACAGAAATACTAACGGCGCTTTCTACCACCCGAAGTCGGGACAAGTTAATGACTCAGCTCCATTTAACGAGCGAGCGCCCAAGGCAAAGCCGAGAGCTGCGGGCGGCGCTGCCCGAGGAGGCCGCGGGGCCACTCCCGCCGGCGCAGCGCCGAGCCCGGGGCTGAGGGGGCGCCGGGCCCGCCCGGCCCCCTGCCTTCCCCCGCGCGTCCCCCGGCCCCAGCCCGGCCACACTCACTTCTTGAACATCCTGCGGGCGGGGGGCGCCGGGCGGGCAGGCCGGGGCCGGCGGGCGGGCGGGCACCCACAGCCTCGGCGCTGCTCACACGCGGCTCCGGCAGGACCGTCCCTCCCTCCGCGCCCGCCGGAAGCGCCGCTCCATCACCGCGGAACGGGCGGGGCCAGCCGGCAGCACGGCGTGCGCCCAGGCGGTGCCTATGCCGGTATCTTCGGCATCATCTCCGGCCTACCTCCTACCCCTTGCACAACAGGGGCGTTATCAAGGTTTAGTAACAACCAGGTGCTTGGTACTTACAGGCACGGCGCTGTTTTCCCAGGTAATATATCGCTTTTCGGTAAAATAAGAAGAGCGAAGTGCTAATAGCTACTGACATCATTTAAACATAAAAGACGTTTAACTGGAAAGAACACAGCCATCTTCAAACTAGCAAAGCAGAAGCTATCCTCACGCCAGCTTCAGAGCAGAACACGAGATCCTGTCACAGCATTCGGGGGAGGGGGGGTGGGTCGGAAACTGAGTTCTTTGTCAAACAGGAGATACTGGAGCCGTCCAGGGAATCAATGCCAGGTGACAGTGCCACATCTTCAAGGTGGAGAGGGGGCAGAAGCCTGGCTTGCAGAGATCTCAGCTGCCAGGTAGAGAGATGGATTCTGGTGGAAAGGACCATCCACAGTGTTTAGTAGACTCAAACTGTGTTTTGCTTGGTGATGGCTGCAGCAATGGTGAATAGAAAACCGTGGGCAGATAGAATTTACCACACTGCTTTTTCACACTGAGAAGCAGACCTGTGTTTGTTCTTTAGGGCAGTGGCTGCTATATGAACAGGAATACAGGTGATCACCCAGATTCTTTTTAGAATAATGGAAATGCTACCACTGGCATAAAGGGAAGGGAGGAGAAGGCATAAAAGACCAGGTTACCATTATGCTAACAACCAAGTTCTTTTTTACAATACAAAACAATTTAATCACCTTTGATACTACAACAAGCAATTAAAACCTAACACTTAAAAGTTACATCAGCCAAAGAAAGTAAAATCAAGCTTTATACATGGTACCCATTCAAATAGTGTAGTACAGCCTCGGGAACAAACACACTGATAACTTTTTAAAAGGATAGGAATGAACTATGGCATTACATAAATAGTCAAGCATTTCACTCATGAATGCCACCTTCACCTCCTTTGTAGCATCACTAAAAATACTGGGTTATAATCAAGAATTCAATTTTAACTGAAACCCTGTGACACTGCTCATCCCCAGGATTAGAAAGTGAGAATGTGAATTTATCACACTGACAAACTATTCCATATGTTCTGGTGATCCTCAAAAAAACTTTCATCAAATAATACTTTGCCATGCAAAGACCCACATTTTTAAAAACTATAATGAAAATATCATCATATTCTACCTCAAATGATAGAAACACAAGGTAAACTTACAAGCTTCTTGAGAAAGACAGCACATCTCACTGAATTTAGCTTATCCACTGGTTTCATGCCTGCCTAAAACAGCAAGATTAGTCCCAAATTTTCAAACATTACCTTTGTCAAGAGGAACGTCTTACATCTATACTTCTACTACCTTAAAGCAGTTAGACCACTGGTTCCCTTCAGGGCTGAGCTAACCTTGAGTCTGGTCTCAACTTCTCCATCTTCTCTTCCAAATGTTTTTTGCTGGGGTAGCTGCAGACTTCAGGGCCAGGTAATTAACTGCTCAGCCAATCTAAATGTGCTTGCACAGAGGATTTTTGAAGAAGGCTCCAAGGACCTAGGCTGGAACTTCGTTAACACAGCTCTCTGTGTTATTGTTCAGCCTCAACACCAAAAAGCAGGAGACATTTGCTCTGGTTGCAGGGTCACTTTTAAGGACCAAAATTATAAAAGCATAGTACCTGGACAACACCGACAAAACAAGGGGGAACATCCAGCAACTGCTCTGACAGAAACCACCCCTCTGGATTACATACATGCTAAATAGAAAGAACTTAGGATTTCACCCCTGCATAAGTTTTGGTAGAAAAAGGGGGAAATCCATCACACCTGGCTTCTTGCTGGATCTAGACCTTGTCTCCAACTGCTTTCTCATATCCAAATGCTTAATATTCTAACTGATGGGACAAAGTCATTGACTGTTCCATCCCTCAATAATGGCATAGACAGAAAAGGGACTCTTACTCATGTCTTTTTTATAAATCAATCCTTTCAATGAACCAAGAATGTGTAGAAATTTGGCATCTCTTATATCTCTGGATATCTAATTTGGCTTAAGTGAACATGACAGTTACTGGGAAACAGGAAAACTTTACAGCATAGTCAGGTAAGTTTTATTTACTTAGAAAACCTGTTTATTTCTGTTAAAATTGACTTGGAATGTAATTTAGTAGCCTTGGGAACCACACAACCTCTTCTAAAGCCAGTCAAAAACAGAGTGAAGCTTTGTTTTGCTAGGTTTGTGTGGGTTTAACTGGAAAAAGAACTTTTCTACACATCATAAGCATAATATTCCAGGCCTCAGTTGTCTGACATTGACTCAGTCATAAAACAGTCTCCAGAAGAGCTTCAGTAACATTACATTCCTATCTCTATGTACCAATGTCAAGACAAGTTAGCCCACCTTTTCCTATCCAGCATACAAGTGCCACTAGACTTCCCCTGAGGAGCTCCACTGTCAGGCAGTCAGGTGTGTGGTCTCAGCTGAAGTCCATGGAGAATCTCCTGGAACAAAACCTCATCACTTGGTTTGTTACTTTTTCCACAGCCCTTTCTCAACAGTATTTGAATCCTAACCTTCCTGGGGAGTTTACAGTCCCTTTGGGAACAGACCCACCAACATCAAAAGAGACTCTAAAGGCCTACGACTTCTGTTCTTGCTTCCAAAAGTTACAAAACAAATAAACAGAACAAAGGCAAACCATAGACTGTAGCTCAGTGCAAGTCCGTATGTATTAAAAGAATATCAAAAAGCTGACGCCAAACGATTGTTTATAAATAAGTGTATGAAAAATCATTTCCAAGCCAACAGGCCTCGGCCTAAGCCGCAGGCTCCGGGGGGCCGAGTTCCCGCGAACCCCGCCGTGCACCGCCCTGACTGCGGCGAGCCTGAGGCGGGGACGGGCCGGGTGAGGCAAGGCGGGACCCCGGGGCGGAACTCTGCGGCCGCCCACTCTCACCCCAGGAGGGGGCAGTCCCACGCCGGCACGGGAGGGGGGGCACCGATCACACGATCAGTTCCGGCGGGGCCGGGAGCGCCGGCGGGGCCGGGGGCGGGTCCCGGGGCGGTCCCACCGCTTCCCGGCCGCGCTTCCGTGCGCCGCGCCCCGTCATGCACGGCGGGCGGATGCGCCGCCATTTTTGCGCTCCCTCTGCCGTGCAGTGACAATAACAACCCGGCCGGGCCGTCCCCCCTCAGGGAGCGCGGGCACAGGCGGAGAGGGGGGAGCGGGGCCCGAGCGGAGCGGCCGCGGGGCAGAGCGGGAGGCGTGTGGGGCGAGGGGCTGGAGCCGAGGCGAGAGAGAGCCGCGCTCAGCCCTCCCCGCTGCTGCTCGGCGGAGACGAGGCGGCCGGAGCAGGAGGGGAGCGCAAGGAAAAGCTGGGGAAGCGGGCAGCCGTGGGGAATTCTGCTGGAGAGGAGAATTGAAAGGAACTGGTGGGCGGCGAAAGGCAGGAACGGAAACGCTCCGCTGGGAAAGGAGTAAAAGCAGAAAGGCAGAGACAAACTACGAGAAGAACCAAAGAAATAAAGAAAAGGGGAAGAGGAGATAAAGTGATTCCACAGGTAGAGAAGAACGTGAAGGAGAAGGAATAAGGAAGACTCCACTGATGAGAAGGAGGAGTTGAAAGACCCCCCTCCCCCAGAGGCAGCAAACAGAGACTGACTGACTCTAAAACTCACCCTCTCTCTTTGTCACATCACAAGGATTTGATGCCCCTCAGCCTGTTCACTTCTGTGTGTTCATGTTTCCCACAGGTTTCTCTTCCCCCAACCCCCCAGCTGCAGCCCAGGAGGTCAGACCTGCCACTGATGGTAACACTAGCAGCAGCTCCTCCTGCAAGAAGAGAAAGTTAAATAACAGCAGCAACAGTAATTCTGAAAAAGAAGAATTTGATTCCATTTCCTCTTGCGCCTCTTCTCCTTCCAAAAACACCTCCTCATCATCTTCCACTGTCATCACCACTTCCTCGTGCTCCTCCTCAGGGGTTGCTTCCTCCAACCATCACCTCCAGAAGAAGCTGCGCTTTGAGGACTCCGTGGATTTCATTGGACTCGATGTGAAGATGGCTGAAGAATCTTCTTCATCCTCCTCTCCTGCTGCCTCTTCTCAGCAGCAGCACCAGCAACAGCTTAAAAATAAAAGCCTTTTAATTTCGTCAGTGGCTGTGGGGCACCATGCAAATGGCCTGACCAAAGCTGCCTCCTCTACTGTTTCCAGTTTCGCCAATAGTAAACCTGGCTCTGCCAAGAAATTAGTGATCAAGAACTTTAAAGGTAACAGGCCATAATTTGTCGCTACCTGTGGGGAGCTGACACTCGACTTTGTGTTTTGTTTTCAGCCTGAAAACCAGTTCCTTTCAAATAGCTCCAGGTTTTGTGGGAATTGCTTTTCTGTGGTGAACATTTCTATGCCTATGTAAACGGGAATAATGATTTCTGATGTGTGCTTGCCTGGTCATGTACACATCCTGAGCTACACTTTGCTGCTTGGAATTATTTTTCGGACTCCCTTTGCTCTGTCTCCTGAGAAGGCCTTAATTTGTACATTAGGTGTTTACACAGTTAGGTTTTACTGCTAAGTGTGTAAATCGTCTTTGTTTAAACTTTTAACATTTGATACCTCTTCTCTAGTAATCCTTATCCAGAGCTTAGTGTATATTTTAACCCAGTTTGTGATAAGTCTTTGCATAGAATGTGGGTTTTTTTAATTGGCCTTGAATCTGCATGTGTTGCCTCTATCCGTGTTGTCTGTTTATAGGATAATCTGCCGTGCTTAGTTTTAAATGTTGAAGCTAAGGTGATTATCGGGCTATTATGGTGGATTTCCTTTCTGTTTTCCCCACTTGCCTTTAAAGTAGGTTGTTCAGATTTTTGCAGAGTTTTTCCCTTGTAATGTTCTTGCTGTAATTTTTAATTATAGTATATTTTCTCGGTCTTGACTTACTCTTACTTTATAAGTTTACATTATTTTATAAATTTTATCCAGACGCGTTTGAGATTCTTGGGTAGTTTTACTAGAGACCAAGGTGAAGTAGAGAAATTAGGCTTTTTTGGTGTCATGCTGCTTCATTTTCTAGTAAACAACAATACAAATAGGTAAGCAGAAAGCTTAGCTAAAATGCTGTCTTTTTTTTCCCCTATAAAGATGAGGATATCACGGGCTTTTTCTATTTCCTGCCTCTTGCTGTCTTCCAGAATAGTCCACTACATTGCTTTCTTGGGTTGTTTCTTTCTCCTCATGTGTTTGGGTTTGTGGAGGGGTAAAAGATACTACCGAAATTAAAATTAATTTGACTAAATACACAATCGACACAAGTATTCTGTAAACATATAGCATTAGGTAAGGATTATGATTATTTGACCCACTGTAATGTTTTGTAGGAATTCATAATCACACTAACTCTTTGCTTTAAGGTTCCAATTCTCAAAAATGTTTCTCCATCCATCACAGCATCATCATTTAATTTGACTGATTATTTTAGAATAAAAACCTATTATGCACTATAGGCTGCTCTTCAGTTGCTTATGCACTGTTATCTTTAAGGGAAGTTAACTTTTCACATTTAAAATAACTGTTAAATGTCATGGATTGCATGGTGCTGTGATCATCACTGCTTATGAATTGGTATTTGAACCACTTGCTTAAAAAGGATGTCTCAGTACTCTGACAGCCTTGCTTTTTATTTACTCTTAGATGCTAGACTGACTAATAATCTTTAATTTCTTGTCTTTATCTTAGTGTGATAGCAATAACATCCTTTATAACTTAAATAACTTCCTGTAATCCATAACCTTGGTGTTGACTGCGAGCAGCATACTCAGGAATTGCTAGTGAAAATAGGCATGTCCATAGTTGTCTCTAGATCCGGATGATGCAGCTGATGTTGGGCTATTGCCAATATTGTAGGGAAATGCTTGGAAGAAAAAAATAATTTCTTATCCCTGATAGTTATTTCTAAGGAAATTGTAAAGCTTTAAATTTTATTTTTTACTTTTAGGTGTGTAAAAGTCAGTTTTGATAGAGCATAAACTCTGGGCCAACTTCACCTGTTGGTAGCATGAATGTATATGTGTCATCTACCGCCTCAGATTTTCTTCTTCTGTCTTCTCTATTTGGGAATGTGCTTATTAGAACAAAAATGGTCACTTCAGGTAGTTACAAGAATATAAAATTTTAAAATAGTTCTTATATTCTGAGGATGTGACTTGGGGAATATCTTAGCATGTTGAAAATGCTTTAGTCTTGCTGGAGGTGCTGAAGAGCAGGGGCATTTTCAGAAAAGAGACAGAAAATATAACAGAGTTTCAGATCTGGAGCCATTCGAATATTAAAAGAGGCTTAACTGAAAAATATCCACTGGCCAAACCCAAGAGAGACATAAATGGATTCCTTTAAAATTGTAAGGTTTTCCTTGGGACCACAGAGCCTGTACAATAATTCCAGTGTTTCCATGAGTGTTTCTTGAGGAGTTCTTTCCAACTGTTAATACAGAGTAGAATTAATGAGCAGTAAATTAAAAACTAAGATACACACAACTGTGTATCCCTTAATGCATCATTTTTTGCCTTTTATGTTCCTTTCTTTTGGCTCTGCTGGCCTGGCAGTGAGAGTGTAACAAAGGTCTAGATCATTCTTGGTTGGGTTTAGCCCTTCTTGAGCTGTTCAGACAAAGGATTGTGATTTTTGTAAACATCAGGTACTGTTTGGGCTACAAGTGCTGTGGTGTGTATGTGAAGAGTAATGCTGAATTTCTTCAATATGTCACTCTTTCAAATGTGAATAAGATACTACTTTTAAACAAATGCTTTCTTTTCATGTAAGTATAAATTAAAAGCTGGACCATCAGCCTATACCTCTTTCCCCTCAAAGCTACATCCTTTTCATTTCTGTAAAACGTTCTGTTTTATCTAAATACATTCTCAAACTTTATATGATTTCTTTTAAAGATAAACCCAAATTGCCTGAAAACTACACAGATGAAACCTGGCAAAAACTGAAAGAAGCTGTAGAAGCTATCCAGAACAGTACTTCAATTAAGTACAATTTAGAAGAGCTCTATCAGGTAAGTGCGTTAATAAAAGCAAGTGGTTAGGGCTTTTTTGTTTTGTTTTCAGAACTCTTTGCTGAAAACACTTGATATGGTGGTAAGAATATGACATTTTCCTTGATAGCTGCTTTTGTTATTGGAAAACTTGTCACCAAATAGTTTCTTCATTTTAAAAATTTCACAAGACCTAGCATTGAATTAATATATTGTATTTTTACTTGCCACAACAAAACCCAAGGTGTGGTGTCCCTCGTGGCAGTTGAGAGAATTAACTAAGGCAAGGATCTATGCTTCCTTTTCTGTTTAGGGAGTTGTAGTGTTTATCTGGTAAAGGAGAAATGTGAAATCCTGAAATATTGGTGTTTAAGAGTAAATTATATTAAAATATAATTTTCTTTCTGAAGAAAGTATCTGTCCACGATCAGTATTACAAATCACTTAAAAACTGAAACTTTCTATTGACTTCTAGTAGGTGAATAGAACACTGTTTTTCCTTAATGAATTGTATTATTTTGGTTTGATTGTAATTCTTGGGCATTGCAGCATTCTTTCTATTCTAACAACTGAGAGTCAAACTTTATTGCCAACTACAGCTCTGGTTGTGTTTTCTTAAATTCCTTAGGAAGTGATCAGATTTAACTGTATTTCCTAATGCTTTTTTTTTTTTTTTTTAATAAGCTCTACTTCTGCTTTTTCAGCTGAATGTGTTGGGGAGATTTCCCCCTGCTTACCTTTTCCCTACCAACGTCACTTATAGTTTTAGCAGCATAGCAACGGTGCTGCTTTTGCTGGGTATTAAGAAGCCCTTGAACTTTTTACTCTACTTTTAAAGCCTTTATTACCTGATTAGTTATTTAATCTGTTCCTCTGTGTGTGTATACGGCCTTCTCACCATCTCTTTTTAGTGTCTCTTCTTCCCCTGCCCTCCCCTTTTCAACAAAAGCTGCATGTGAATACGGGGGAAAAAATCCTGTTTGTACAAGGCTTGGGGACAGATTTAAGGGAGAATTAATTGCTGTTCCTCAGTCCACAGCATTCTTAAGATCACTATAGTCTTTGGTAATGTTCAACTAATTAACTAAAAATACTACTTTTTAACAGTTTAACAGTCATAATAATATTGTTATTTTTGCAAAATTGGTGAAAGTGATAGCAAATTACAACTGATTGTACTGGGTGGTATTGTAAATTACTTACTCTAGACTGAATAACGGTGCAAATAGCTGTTAATTAAGTGCTTGAAGGCAATTCACAATTGTTAAAAATACAGAGTTCTATTGAAATACTTGTTTCTGTTTAAGAGTGTTGTTTAAATTTCTGCTCCGTCTTACCACAAGCTTAATTTAATGTTGCTTGTGGTCAGAAAACAAAAAATAAGCTTTTTTGTTTTAAATTAATGTTTGATCTGTTGTTGTTACTTAGATACTTTTCAGTGAAATAGAGTGCAATTAAATACAGCTTTTTATATAAATCTAAAAATAAATGTCTTGATTTAAAAATAGTAAAAGGAATCACTAGTGTTTTTAGATGCTAACTAAACTAATGTCATTTCTGAACAGCTGCTTGGTAAAAGGATCTGATCTCAAATATGCCTTGGCAGACACCATTATCCAACATAGAGGGGAATTACAAAAGAGTCTGCAAAAGTTCTGCTGCACACCTCAAAAGAAGATAATTCTTTTTTTAATGGAGTTAAACTTCTTGCATTTGGTTTAACTCTTGTCTGTGCTAGAAAAAATCCACTGAGCAAACATTTTGAAGCTTTATTTCTTTGCAGGACCCAAGCTTCATGCTTGCTTTTTTCCTCTTCAGCAAACAAAATTATTCCCATCCTTGAGTAGTTGAAGTGTTACAGAATTGAATGCTTCTTTCATAGAATAATTTTCCTTACATTAGTACCTGAAAGTAGAGATCTAGATCTTTGGTACCTGATACATAGCTATTTTCTTTTTAAATCAATCAGAGTTAAGTACTTCAGGAAAGTTCTGATTTTCGCTCATCAGAGTTGTGTTCAGTTCTTTTTCCTTACCACACAAACCCAGGTGTGGATGCTGCAGTTAAAAGGAAAAAAAAACACCAGACAAAGAACCCACCAAACCAAACAGAAAACCACATCCAACTGCCTTATATGCTACACAAAGGAAATAGGGTTCTTGTTCAGATTTTCTGACCCATCATTAGGGCACAGATTCCCTGATCAGAAACATTTTTTCCGCTATTTCAGAACAAGATAATTTTGTGAGCTAAAGGCCCAAAAGTTTTATATGTTGTTAAAGGTATCAATGTTGATATCTTTTAGATGAAATCAGCATTGTCTAGCACTAGTAATTAAACAAAGTATAATATTGCAGTAGAGGGTTAATCTCTTAAAAACCAAAGTATTTCTGTGCATGTCGTCAACAAAGATGCAGAAGTTTTGTACTTTATGTTCCAACAATCGTAGCAGACTTGTTAAACACTTTGAAATGTCTGATAGACAAATGTCAAAGCTCAGCTTTATATGAATACTCCATAAAAGTAGTTGTATATTAATACATGTTTATTTCTCAAAGTCGTTTGTGTGCATTTGTCAATATACAGTGCAGGAGCTAATTCTTTTAGGGATTTAGAGCAGCATGGTTAAGGAGTACTTGTGTGATGGGCAGCAGTTTTAACAGTTTGGGATGAGGTGACTGGAAGTCCAGGGCTGCTGGTGTCCTGAGTTGATGGTTTGAAGCCAGAGTAACGGTGGTTTTGCAGGCATCAGGCAAGTTCCAGCCAAAATACTCAGCTTCTCAGTTGGCTTCTCTAAAGTGGAAGAAATTAATAAACCTAGAAAGATTGCGCTTGCTGGAGTTTTAATCAGGCTCTTCAAGCTTAGTGTTTTCCATCCCCTTGTTCTACTGAATAAAGTATCAGGTTATATCCTGGTTTGCTGCCTGAACCAGTTTGTACAATAGCAGAATAGAATTGAGCAGTGCCCATAACCTGCTCTGAGCAGTGAACTATAACACATTTTCCTGTCACTTTATTTTTTGGTGTTTCTTAAGTGTTGAGGCTGAAGAGTTAAACCTGTTGCTATTTCCAAGTATTAAGATATGTATGCTTGGGTGGTAATTTTGGCTTTCCTTGCAGTCTTCATTCTGACCTGTTTTGGTTAATTGGCACATTCACTCCCTTGCTATACCTGTTTACTTCTGACACTTAAGCTCATGCAGGTTTGGGGGGTTTTGCAGTTGTGTGGGATGGTTTTGTTGTGGGGTTTCGGTTTTCATGAAGGTTTGGTTTGTGTTTGGTTGGGTTTTTTTTAACTCCTCTGTGTGCTGGAACCAGTACTAGATGTAGCCAGTTGTGCTCAGAATGATTCCTGGGATGAGCCAAAGAACTCTTGTTTAGCTATTTTGATTATTGCTGGGCCTTTAGTGGTGACTGCTCACTGTCTGCTTCCATTTGGACTGTTGGGAAATATTCTGGGAGAATTTCAGTGTAATGGCATAGATCTGCTCTATGCACTTCTGAGCTATGCAATTCTTCCATGGTTACCTGGAGGTGCTGGGGAACAAACTTTACCTTCCAGTCTCCCCCCCCCCCCGCCAAGGAATTGGTCATACTAGCAACTGAAGTCTTTTCCAGTAAGTAAATAATAGCACAAAGCATTAATTGAAAATCAGATATGCATCTCCTCTAGCTTTTTATAGGTGTTTTACAGAATAATCTCTTACTGTGTCTTTTGCTGGCCTTAAAAGAGTTAAAGTTGTTTAGTTTCAAATTCTGGACAATGGGTAGGAGTTTTAGAAGTCTTGAGATAGACTAATGAACTTAAGAATGATTGTTTGCTTGATCAGTTTCCAAGACATGGCCCCATTAAACTTCTTTTCCCTTCTTACTGTGAGCACAGTACACACAGTGATAATTCTTCTGCTGCTTGATGAGATCTAGAAATCTGTGATTGTCACTGTAAGTGTAGTCATGCTACTAATATTCAGGATTATAATAAAACTTACTCAGGCATGGAGCTGGCGGATAGATAAGATAGATAACATGTATATATAGGTACTTTTGGGGATGAGGGAAGCTTAATCAAGGAAAGGACTGTAAAAGGAAATTAATCTGGTAGTGCTTTTCCACTAATATCAGTGTAACTTGCAGAGCACAGCAGTTAATAAAATTAATACCTTAAGTGACTACTTTGAGATATGAAGCCCAGCAAGCTGCTGGAAGATACTGAATTACCATCCTTGGTTTTAGGGATGCCAGTCCTGCAGTTCCATGTGAGAGATTGACACTCCAGCTAAATCGATAGTCTGTGATCTGTTGAGGGCATAGCCTGCCTTTATCTCCTGTTACCACTGCAATGCCACGTTGGTCTCTGGTGTTTTGCATGCAGCAGTTAACTGTGTTAAAAGTTGTGAGAAGAAAAATTTTTGTGTGGGAGGGGATGTCCTTTCAAAGTAAAACCTCATGTAAGAATATAGCAAGTTTTTTTTTGTTTCTGTTTCTCTTTACTTCAGGCTGTTGAAAATCTCTGCTCTTACAAGATCTCTGCAAATTTGTACAAACAATTGAGGCAAATCTGTGAAGACCACATTAAAGCACAAATTCACCAATTCAGAGAATATCCTTTTCTTAGCTGTTGACAAGACAAAATTGTTTTACCTGCAAGTATATAGTGATGGATTTCTTTGTTCATGACATTAGGCTGTAGTAATCTGAATTACTAGGTTTTGTGTAATTGGTTTTGCTTATATTTCTTTGTGGGACCTAGGAGAACACTACTTGTTCCTTTGTCTGTAACCATTGAAAAGTTTCTGAGAAAGTTTCACTGGTATTTGTGAAGCACTTTGACACCTTACAGAAGCTTGTGTTGTATTTTCAGCAAGGCTTAAAAAGCCTTTGTTTGCTATATCATGTCAGGCTTTTTTATATTGAACTTAGCAAGCTTAGATAAAGTGAAAAGTCTTCCAACAAGTAGCTGTTGGGCTTTTTGGAAAACTGATAGTCGTCTGGCAGCTTGTCACGTTCTGAGGATCAAAATGTTTTATTTTCAGAAGTTTGGAGTTGCATCAGATTGACATCCCATTAAGTGGATGTTAATTAGAACCAGAACTACACAGTGAGCTGAATAAAAGATAAATTTGAAGGACAGAATTTATTTCTTATCAAGGTAAACTCTTAACATGAGCTGAAATTAGAGTGTAGTGGTGAGCTCTTACATGTATTGGGCATTGTTGGTTTTTGGGGTATGGGGATATGTATGTTTGTTCCATTCCCCACACATGGGGAATTAAACAAAATATTCAAAACTATTTAGATTTTTAAAATTTGTTCAGATAATTTTGATTTCTCATTATTAATACAAAGACCCTGATTAAAAAAAATAAATGTGTTGCAAGAAATTAACTGGTTCTTTCTGAGTAGGTGAGTTTGTTGTGTTCTCTGTTAAGTGTATTTAAAAATAATAAAGTTGGTTCATTTCATTGCTTACACCATCTGTTAATCATAATTTTCTTAATGATTTCTTCATGGATTCATTGGATAGTGTTCTTTTTCTAAAGAAAATAGACAAATGCTGGCAAGATCACTGCAGACAAATGGTAAGTTTATCTTTTTAAGGAAAACCACTAGCTTTGTCAGCCTGTTTTGCTTAACCTTGTTCCTTTTCAAACTTCTGAAATGTCTTAAATTTATGTAAGGTTTCTTTGTGATATACAGCTGTATCTAGTTTGTTAGGAATCAAGCCTTGAAACTACTTTACTGTAGTGTGTTTCTTGGCGTATGGGTCTGATCTTGGACACACACGCACCCCTAACTCCTCATTGTCAGTTTTATGCAAACCTTTCTCCTTTTTACCTATTTTTAAAGGAGTTGTTCTGTTATACAGAAATATGCAAAGTGTCACATTGATCACCTTGCAGGGATTGGTAGATGATGTTAAATAAATCAGCAGTGTCCAAAAAAGCACTGCCTGAAACTGATTGGTGGGATTTCTTGTTGTTGAGGATAATTGGTGTTGCTCTTCTGTTTTAAGAATAAAATGATTGTGGCTGTTTTATTCCTTCTCGTGACAGATTATGATTAGAAGTATCTTTCTGTTCTTGGATCGAACTTACGTACTTCAGAATTCAATGCTCCCTTCTATTTGGTAAGGGCACAAAGAATTAAATTTTTGGGGGCTGCAGAAATAAAATTATTTGGGGGTGTATTTCACTATTTCTTATATCTTGCTGATTTTCAGATGGATTTTTTTATATAAACCTCCTAGTGACATGTAAATTACGTGGTGAATGCACAAGTGCTTGTTGCAAGGGAAGACTTAATTTATCTGCCATAAATTATAAGATTGTTCTAGAATAGTTGTGATCCCAAATTTCAGTGAAGTAGATATCAGCCTCCAGTTTGCACAGTTAAAGGAAGGTGTCTGGTCAACAACTGAAGAGCAGGAGTTTGGGGTGCCCAGTAGCTGCCTTAGCAGGCACAGTCTTTCAAGTTCTGTAATTCTTGAAGGAAAGAGTTACTTAAAATAAAAGCAAGATAAGCTTTTTTGGACTTCAACTTCTGTTCCTTGTATTATTAATAATTAGTATATGCCCTATTAGTATGTGCCTAAGACTTAAAGGTTAGTAAGTGATGGACAAAAAAGGAATATTGTTCAACACCATAACCATGGAATTGGAACACAGGATGGTATATTTCTTTTCTCATGAATGTTGGTGTTCCAACACCCTGTCAACCAACTGAAAAATAAAGATGTTGCAAAAGTTACATGGTTGTTTAGGAAAAATATCTTCATTCGTGTTTAAAATATGTAGCTTCATGTTGGTATGGAGTCATGGTTTATTTTAATGTTCATGTATTTGTTCATTCTTGAGTGATTTGGAGGCAGAGGAATGAGGAATTGGAAGAATGCTGATATAGGCCTCTATTAGATCTAGATTATGTTTTAATAAGAGATATCTGGGATTTATTCTTAAACAATTTATTGAGCAGTCTTTGCTTTCTTTTTAGGGATATGGGGCTAGAATTGTTCAGGACTCATATAATCAGTGATCAGAAGGTTCAGAACAAAACTATTGATGGCATTCTTCTGCTGATCGAGAGGGAAAGAAATGGTGAGGCTATTGACAGGAGCTTGCTGCGAAGCCTTCTGAGCATGCTTTCTGACTTGCAGGTGAGTAAACTTGTTTCACCTTTAAGCCACTAAATAGCTCAAATTCTTTCTTAGTGCTCAGTAAGCTTTACCCTGGATTGCTGTCATGTTGTTTCCCCAGATTTATCAGGATTCTTTCGAACATAGATTCTTGGAAGAGACTAATCGCCTGTATGCAGCAGAGGGACAGAGGCTTATGCAGGAACGAGAGGTATTTTGGATGTTTAACAATGTTTGTTGTGCCTAATGTCAAAGCACATGTAGGAAGTAGAAATATTCTGCTTAGACAGTGTACAAGGCAGTAATGCGGCCTTTGTTTTATAGTATTCTGAAAAAGGAAATGCACATGCAGTTGCCTTCAGTCACAGTGCTAATGATTTCTGCCTAAAACTAGAAGCTGCTACTTCATCAGACCAGTATTGTCTCTTTTTCCCTTCTTGTTGTTTGTTTTTTTGACATACAAAACTACTCTGGCATTTCCAGGTTCCAGAATATCTTCACCATGTCAACAAGCGCTTGGAAGAAGAAGCAGACAGAATCATCACTTATTTAGATCAGAGCACACAGTAAGTGCAATCTCTCTTTGCCTGGTGGTATGAGCTGTTTGGCTTCTCTTCTGTTGAGGGCCATTTAAGTAGCAATTTATTTCTGTTATTGACTGACCATCAAATGCTTTTCACTTCCCACGGTTCCATGTTTACAATGAAGCACTGTCTTGGCTCACACAGCTAATAGTCTTTTCTTCTAAGTCACTGTTATTTTGGCATAAATGTTGTTAAGTATTTGCTTGAAGAAAAATAGGCTGCCACTCCCAGCCCAAATGCCTCTTTCCTGCTGAAATGTAATTAACCAACTGTTGTCCTACCTGAAAAAGATAAGATGCAGCCTAGAAAATTCTAAAGCTAAAGCCTCTGAATATTTGCAAAAAATATTTGCATATGGAGTCTGGGGAAATTATTGCATAATGTCATTCTTCAATCTTTTCTACTTAGAGGCAGGATTTTCTCCAACACAGTCAGGTGGAGGTCTTCTAACATAAAGTTACTGCTGTTGTGTCTGAGAGAAATTGTAGGTATCAAGATATCAAGACCCTTCTGAGAGGTGTTTTATTGCTACTGTCATATGTTTTGATTTTCTTCCTCTTTCAGCATTAAAAGCATTTTCACTTGTTTAGTGGTTTCCTTCTTCCATGCCAGTATTAGTGGCCAATTCCCTGTATTGTTTGAAAACCTCTTGACTTGTGGTCTGTTTCTGTATCTCCTTGGTTTGTCTCCCAAGACATCAATGTCCTCCCACAACACAGGATTAGACATATTATTTGATGAATTCTCCCAAACTTCTTCATTGATGGAATCATTTTCCAGCTGCATACTGTGGGCTTACTGTGTGAATTAAAATGATCAGTCAGCAAACAGAAAAAAAAGATTGTTTACTGGGGAGAAAAAGGATAAATATGTGTAAAATCATTTTAGGTCTTGGCCACAGATAATTAGAGCACTCTCAATGATAATGTAATTAACAAAATCTCAAAAGAAGGATTTAAAACTGTCAGTAATGGAAAAAGGAAAAGTAATTCTAAACATTTCTTCTGTAGGAAGCCACTAATTGCTACTGTAGAAAAGCAACTTCTAGGTGAACATTTAACAGCCATTCTTCAGAAAGGTAATCTTTCTTCTTTATAGAAATGTTTCTCATTACTGCTTTGGGCTTTCAGTTCCTGTGCTGAAAGGAAGCGAGGAATTCAGGTGCTGAGGGAGGACAGGCTACATCATTCTTTAACTCCCTTTGCTCCTCAGTTCCCAAAATGGCACTGACCATTCTCCTTGTTGGAGATAAGGGGACACTATGCTGTCTTCTGATATGAAGCAAAGCAAAAGGAAAATTAGGACAGGAGACTCAAGTTCAGTGCGTTAAGTGGCATTTTGAAGACTTGGAGGTAAAGAAAGGAGTATGCTTTGAGTTATGGCTGATGTAACAGAAAAGGTAAATACTGAGGACTTGCTGCTGACAAAAAGCAGCTTGTTTTAAAAATGTAGTATAATTTGAGCTATGGCATACATTGCCTCAATTCTACAATAGGGTCACTTGACTCCACAGAGACTATGTTGATCTCAGAGATAATCTGGAAATAGAAGTGCAGGGGGCAGCAGGAGTTGAATAATAAAACAATCAAGTCCTTAGTAGCCAGATTCTTAATGAAACAGGTGTGGGAGCATCTTCCTGCACATCTGTAACACTCTTTATTGAGGGGAGTACTGATCTTTACCCATGTATTTTAGACACTTGCTGTAGAGCATCAGGTCTTCTCCAGAAAGTTAAAAAGTGAGTGGTGAAGATATTTCTTGATGCCTTCAAGCATCTGTAAAATTTATTTTACATCTGGAGTTGAGACTCAGAAGTGTCTTGGCAAGGAATACTTCCTATGGATCAGTACAGTAGAAACTTTTCAAAACTCTAGGGAATAGTAAAGCAAAAGTAAGCAAAGTTGTTGTGATAAAGGTTGTTATGTAAAGTACCTGTAGCCTAAGTGCAATAAAATCGTGTGCAATAATAAGATTTTTAAGGGTTCAGGCAGATATTCACTGTTAAATTAGGTACTTTAAAATAAAATAAAAACCCAACAAACACCACCACCAGTTTGATAAAAAATACTAGTTTTGGTCTCACTGTAGTAACAAGCTGTGCTTTCTTTGAGTTACTCTGGTTTTAATTTTTATTGAAATTCTCACATTTGCAGGTCTAAATCACCTTCTTGATGAAAACCGAATTCAAGACCTGTCTCTTCTGTATCAGTTATTCAGTCGTGTGAGAGGTGGAGTACAGGTCCTCTTGCAGCACTGGATTGAATACATAAAGGTACTGTTCCTAGTATACACAGATACTTGAGTCATCTCTGTAAACTATTGTGTTTTTTCTAAAAATTAAAGGTATTTATTTATAAACATGTATTTAATAGACAGCTTTTGAAATACCCAAGGAAAGGTACAGTAACTGTTATAGCCCAATTGAAGAAAATATTGAACATTCAACTGAATTACTAAATTCCAAATAAATTTGGATTTTATAATCTTGTTTATAGTTAGTTTGTGGGACAAATGTATTTCATCAGTAATTGTTTTGGTAATGGCAGAATGTTTGTCTTCTTCCTAAAAAAATTTCCTATGAGAATGAGTGGTAGTTTAAGTTACCAACCAGTTGAAGTTCAAAAAGCATTTGAACATCACTTAGGATGATTCATTTTATTTCTCAGTGAAAATGTCACAGAAAATATGGTTTTTGTAAAGGAAGGCTTTGGAATGCTGTAAGAGTACTATTAAATAAAACTGAATTTAGTGGGAGTGCTATCTGTGTAAAACCTGAGGATATAGATGATTAAAAAGGGTGTGTTAATTTTGTCATGCAAAATCTTATTTCTTTAAACAGAAGTTCTGAATCCGTTCACTTTTTCATTAGTTGGTTTTGAATCAATATGCAAAGCCTTGGGATAATTATACTAAATAATTCATAATACAGTAATACATAATAAAATAATACTTTTGTTGTTACTGGAACTAATATGAGTACCAGAAACAGCACATTACAAAGGTAATTTAAGATTTTAGAAGTCTTGTCATTTAAATTAATTATTCGGGCTAATTGAAACGTGTTTTATTTTGCAGGCATTTGGTAGCACCATAGTAATTAATCCTGAAAAAGACAAAACCATGGTCCAAGAACTTCTTGATTTTAAAGACAAAGTTGACCATATTATTGATGTTTGCTTTCTCAAGAATGAGAAGTTTGTAAATGCCATGAAAGAAGCCTTTGAAACATTCATTAACAAAAGACCAAATAAGCCAGCTGAACTCATAGGTATTTTTCTTCAGTTTCTCTCATGTGATAATTTGGTTGCTGAGTTGCTGATGCACTTAGAGATGGGATATGCTGGAATTGTGTGTTAATACATGCACAGTGCACATCAGACTGGGGATCCGCTGTACCACCTGATGCAAGGGAATTGTTTGGGAGGGTAGCATCAAACATTAAAAGCAAACTGTTCATCTCTTTACTGGCTACGCTGTAGAAAAGTGCAGAACATCAGAATTTGGGCATTCCAGCAATTGGCTGGTGTCCAGACATGAGAATACTGCTAATAATTAGATTTTTTTCAGAAGCTTACATAACTGTGCCACGAGCACAGAGCTATTAAGGGTTTAATATGTGAAAGGGAAGAGAGCTGAGGATGCACTGAACCTCTCATCTTGTGAGGACAGATTTAAAGAGTCTCTGGTTTTGCAAAGAACATTATTTACAAATGTATGCATTGCATGCCTGGTACTCTGCGCTTTTGAATCATTTCCCCATGCAGTGAATAATACCTGCAGTTGGTTATGCTGTTAGGTTTGTGGAGTGATACTTTCTGCCCTCCTTTTTTTGCTTTAGTTCCCTAACTATAATGTGCTTACCAGCCCATTTGAAATTAAAACAAACATTCTAGTTTGATTGAAACTGGAAATTAAAATATAATAATGATATGCTAGAGAAATTCAGCAGTATAGTCAACACATTTAAATAACTTATTTACATATTCTTTTTCTGATCTTTTTGCTTCAATTACAGCCATGTCAATCTGCAACAGCAGTGACTTTACTTTGAGACCACAACATAAACCAAGATTTTTTTTCATAGGCAAAATGTTTTTAACATTGTGTATGATAGTAAAGTTAAGATGTAGTCATTGCTTATCTGAAAAAAGATACTAGGCAATAATCTTTTTATAACTTTGTAGCTTCTGTGAAAATGTATCAAGGTAGCTGTTATGAGACTGATAGAAAGTGATTTCAGGATCATTTATGTTTTCAAGATTTTATAATATTAGATTTAGAGATTCTTTCACTGTGATATTAAGCATATGCTAAACTCTATTCTTCAACATTCTTTTAGCTAAATATGTAGATTCAAAGCTTCGCGCAGGCAACAAAGAAGCTACTGATGAAGAACTTGAAAAAATGCTGGATAAAATTATGATCATATTTAGGTTCATATATGGTAAGTATTGGAGTTTTTTATGGGGATACAGTTGTTTAACCAGTAACATAAAGGTACTTTGAAATTATTTTTGCAGTGTGGTTACATTTTCAGGTGTTTGTTCTCAGTGGTTTGTTGGTGTAGTGCTGTTTAACTACTTTGCCTGTCAAATTGCAAATAACAAAACCTGTGGAAAACTTCATATGAAGACCCTTTTTGCTTTTCTGAGCTTTGAATTGGGTCTCTTGTAGGTGATGTTTGTTTTAAACCAAGAGTGCTTTGTGATCACTTTCAAATCTCATCTCTTACAGGAAAAGATGTCTTTGAGGCCTTTTATAAAAAAGATCTAGCAAAGAGACTATTAGTTGGGAAGAGCGCATCAGTAGATGCTGAAAAATCTATGCTTTCCAAACTCAAACATGGTAAATATCTAATCTATCTACCTATCGTTTCTATCCATCAGCTTTCTTTTAAAAGTAGTTGTTTTAACAGGCCTTCAGAGAAGCGTTGGTATTTCCCCTTTCCATGAGGGCAAAAGCCTCTGTGCAGGTCCGGAATGACTCATGGGTTTTGAGGAGATTCATTTGCTTTTAGTTTTGTACTTACAACAGGAAGAGCCAAAATCCAGGAACTTAAAGTGCACAGTATATCTTGGCTTGTGGGATAGAGTTGAGGTTCCCTACTGAGTAAATCAGTGATGTGCTCAGAGAACTTAAAGATGACTTCGAATTCGCGGCCATCTAGTCATTCTCTAGTCTGGTCTTCATTGTTTCATTGGATGGAGCCTTTGAGTGGTATGGGTAAGATTTTTTTAGAGCTTGATCTTGTTCTGCCATCAGGAGACAGTTTGTAAGGCAGCTGATAGGGATTAGAATTGTCATCTGAGTGACCAGTGGCCACTCTAGTCAAAGTATGAACAGTCAGATCCATGTGGAAGAACAAATGGCTTGCAAAATAGCTACCACATTGAAACATTCTCCTCTTTCTTGTTTGTAACCTTATTCGGTACCTTAATTAGAGTCCAGGTCTTCATGTAAGAAAATCTGCTGAAAAATGTCATCTTGCTTAAAAGTACGTTCTGGCACTTAGAATGACTACTCTGAGGTGTTGAAAATAAACAGATTAATTTCTAATATTTACATTTTCTCTTTTATAGAATGTGGAGCTGCTTTCACCAGCAAACTTGAAGGAATGTTTAAAGATATGGAGCTTTCAAAAGACATCATGATACAATTCAAACAGGTACTGAGGGAAAGCCTGCTGTCTGTCCTGTCTGTGCTTTTGAAAATTTTACTGAATTTATTAAAGATTTTTCCTGAGCAAAAACCTGAGACAAGCTTCTTCAAACAAACAAATCAACACCCACAGCAATGAGAGAATTGAAACTTACAAAACATTTTAACATCAGCTTTGGAACATTTTTAACACCACTGTATTCTGATACCTGGCTTCAAAGTTTTTGCACATTTAGTTCTGGTGATTTTGTAATGTTTTGATTACAAACTATTTTTAATATTCTTTCCTTCGTTCACACTTGAGTAGATAGATTTTGACCTCAGCCTGCTAAAACACTACATTTGCTGTTTCCTTCCTGTATGGAAGTGCCTTCTGAACTTCAGAAAAGCGCTTGTTCTTAGTTTTCTTGTTACGTACCTTGCAGTTTATACAACAAACACATCATGTGGTCACTTGTCTTCTCTGCTCTCACAATGCCTTTTCTAACTTTTCACTTCTACCTGAATTATGTATAATAAACATAGCTCTATTGCAATTTATTTTGTTTCTTTTTGCAGTATATGCAAAATCAGAATGTCCCTGGCAACATTGAACTAACAGTGAATATTCTGACTATGGGTTATTGGCCAACCTACGTGCCTATGGAGGTCCACCTGCCCCCAGAGGTAATGAACATCATGGGTTATACAAGTATTTGTCTGTCAGAAATGCATCTTGGGATCCACTGACACTTGGTTTTCAATATGCATAGAGAAGGAAATGCAGAACTATATTCTTAAAATGAAATTTGTTTTTCTTTAATTCCCTTTATCATTCTAAGTCTTTATTTAGGGCTTGATTGTAGAGGGTGGAAGGATGCTTTTAAAGTAGACATTGTGGTTTAGTATTTTGGGATTTTTCTTTCTTTAGATGGTAAAACTGCAGGAGATTTTCAAGACCTTTTATTTAGGAAAACACAGTGGTAGGAAACTTCAGTGGCAGTCAACACTAGGACACTGTGTGCTAAAAGCAGAATTTAAAGAGGTGAGTCTGTTTCTATTACTCCTATTGTTTTGTTGATTCCAAGTCTGTGTTGTACCTAAGGGATATATGGTAAAGCTATCTTGTGCTGTGATGGAAAACTAACACTGTTTTTTGCAATTACTTTTAACCTCCTACTATCTTTTTCAGAGTTGGTAGTTTCTGAGACTGATGTGTTAATATCTAAGAACATACACCCAATTTCTGTATTGGTGGGGAAAGAAAAGCCTGTTGGGGAAAATATCCATTTGCTTTAGCTCCAGATTAAAAATGGCCCTCATTTCATAGTGGGGAGGGGAAAAAAAGGGGCCATGTTTCTTCGATGGCCTTACTTCATCTGGTAGCATTAAGCATCTTCACAGTAAGCTTTTCGCTACTGGAATGAAGAAAAATTCTGGATTGTACAAGAACACAACTGTTTTTAAAGGGTTTCCAGTTATTCCCCTTCAGCATTTCTTCATGGACACAAATCTTCTCATGAAGTAGGAATGCTTTCCACTTCCATTTTCAGGAAAAGTTAATGTTAAAACAAGTATTATCAAACTTGATTGTTTCAAAGGTTCTATGGTTCCTTATACTGTGTTCCTTAAAGTAATGTTTGCGTTAGATTTTGACATAAAGGTCTTCCAAATTGTAATTTTAAGCACTCAGTGCTTTGAGTCTTGTCTGGAGTCATCTGATACATATCTTGGGTGAGTTTTGTCACTGAATAAAATAGTCCAGCCTTGTGGCCTCAAGCTTGTGCTGCATTTCATAGTAAACACAAGTGACCAGTAACTTCTATTCTTACATATTCTCAAGTGAATAAAATAACTGCTAGTGAAATAACTTAACATGCAACACTGACTTGTTTCTCATGTTCCCCTCATTCCTTTCCCTCCACTCCCCAGAAAAAACAACCTGGTGATGTCTGTTTATTTCCCTTGTGACAGGGCAAAAAAGAACTTCAGGTCTCCTTGTTCCAGACACTGGTGCTGCTCATGTTTAATGAAGGAGAGGAGTTCAGTTTAGAGGAGATAAAGCAGGCCACTGGAATAGGTTGGTATCGAAAACATCTGAGTACTTCCAAGTGTTCTTACTAAAAAAAACCTAAACAACTTGTTTCTGCTTTAGAGGATGGAGAGCTAAGAAGGACACTTCAATCTCTGGCTTGTGGCAAAGCCAGAGTACTGACTAAAAGCCCCAAAGGCAAAGATGTGGAAGATGGTGATAAATTCACATGTAATGATGATTTCAGACATAAGCTCTTCAGGATAAAAATCAACCAAATTCAGATGAAAGAAACGGTATAATTTTTTTTTAATCCTCTGGGGTTTAGATCCTTGGGTTAAGAACCTTGTTGCCTGCCCTTTTATAAACTTTTTTTCTTTTGTTTGTCATGTACATACTGCTATCTCTGTCAGAGTTACACGTGTAGTTTGGAAGACAGCACATACCTTACAGTGGTGATTTAAATGAGTGCCTCTCTACTTGGACACCAGTGATGTTTTATGTCTTTAAGTAAGGTTAAGAGACGTTCCAATTATGAAATGCTCTTTTTGTCCTTTATCATTCCATGGAGCTTTACTGACTGTGAACATAGTAAATTCACTGTGGACTTGTTCCTCTAACAGCCATCCAATGTAAAATCTGTGCAAAGGTTTTAATTCTTCATACAAGCATGTTTTTAGACAGTCAGTCTTCTTATTTGTAAGGGCTTTATGTCAGATATTTGACAACTGTCTTACACTGAGAATTGTCTTGGAGACAGAAAGAATTGTTTTGACAGTGCTGGTATTCTCATTAAAACTTTTCTAAATGGGTCCTTCAGGTGGAGGAGCAGGCAAGCACTACAGAGAGAGTGTTCCAGGACCGGCAGTACCAGATTGATGCCGCCATTGTGCGGATCATGAAGATGCGCAAGACACTGAGTCATAACCTGCTAGTGTCAGAGGTCTACAACCAGCTGAAATTCCCAGTCAAGGTGGTGTACTGATTTTTCTACTTCTAAAACTTAATTAGTTCTTTTTCTCTTTCCTGGCCTGTCTTCAGTTGAACAGTGCTTCTGTCTAAAATATGCATCTTTTTAGTATTAGAAAGGGAAAATACCCACTTTCAGGAATTTTTAAAGTGCTAGTTGTTACTAAAATGTATTTCCAAAGGCTTTCAGCCCTGGAGTTTGTTAGCAGTAAGGTGACAGCTGGCTCTCCTTGTATGCTGCTGTTCCATTGTTTGCAGTGTTCTGTCAAGGCATTCTTGTGCAAAGGAGATAATGCTTCAGATCTCAAAACCAAATCTGCATTACAATCTAAACTTGGTTGATACTTCTGAAGTACAGTGGTTTTTCTAGATGGACCATACTGGTTAATATATATACATACATATATAGGTGTGTGTATATAATAAAATATTGGTGGATGTCTCAAAGCTGCAGAAGCCCACAGTTGCAATATAAAATGACTGGCTTATTGTGTACAAATGGAAATGGGTTTTCAACAGACAGTGATGCATTGTTGGAATTCGAATACATGGTGCTTTCTATCAATGGACATGTAAAATAAAAGGTCCTGCTATTTCATTCCATTGTATTACCATGTTGAGTGCCTGCAGGTCTGTAAGTATTGCATAAACTGCAGTTGGGCTTTGTAAGATTATAGCAGATTATTTACATAATCTTCTTCACTTCTTATCATGAGGCATTTTATAAAGTTCTTCACCCAACAAAATCATGGGGCACCCAAACTATTGCAAAACTCATTTGCTTCAAGAGGAAATGAAACTTGTACCGTCTTTTACTGGCTAAAAGTCAGAAATAGAAACACTTTGGTACATGATGCACAAAATACACTTCTTTAGGGTTCAGTTCAAACAGCAGCAAATATCTTTCCTTTCTGTAAAAATCTGTTTAGCTTCAGGTGGTGAGCTTACTTTGTAACTTTCTCTTCTATCAGTTATACATTGCAGACTTTAGAAGCTCTGATACTTAAAAGGATTTTTTTTAGACTGGGATTTCTGTTTCCTGTCCTCCATCTCGAACAATATGGATATTTGGCTCAAGTGGAAAGAAAGAACCAAGAAGTATTGACTGCGAAGTAATAATCTTGACATGTGCTTTATTTTACAGCCTGCTGACCTTAAGAAGAGAATAGAATCCTTGATTGACAGGGACTACATGGAAAGAGATAAAGAAAACCCGAATCAGTACAACTATATTGCATAAACATATGTTGGCCTTTGTTTTACTGCACACTTGGTGTCCTACACAGTTGCCAGTGGATAAACTAGCCTGTTGATCCCGTTAATTGACTTTTTATACTACCGATGATTGAATGAAAGCAGTGTAATGGAAAAGTATAGTAGAGTGGACTTCTTTCAGTGCTTAACATGCCCATTAAAGAGTACTATTTACATTTTAAGAAGAATGCTGTTGAACTCTTTGCATGTTATTTAGTAAGATGTGCAGAAAGCTGAAAGAAAGTACCTGGTCTTTCTGATTCCATTTGTCTTTGGGTCTGAAGAGAAGTCCCTTGATTTATGACAGATACCTTTCACATCTTTAAATGGAAACAGAAGGTTCAGTAATATAAGAAATAGCCTTTAAAATGCTTAAACTGCATGCAAACATTTAATTTACTGTACAGAATGCATTTCAGTTATACATACCGTTGGTTTGGTTAATGCCCACACTTGGATTTTTCTCTCCTCAGGAGGTAAAATGGGGAGTAAGCCACGCTATGCTTATTGCTGATTTAATGGAAAATATTCCTGGTTGCAATTAAGACAAAATGGTGCCAATATAAAACAATGTATAAAGTTTGCAGTGTGGGCATATATACTGTATATACAAACACCATTCTTAAATAACTGCTACAACAAAACAAGTTCAGATTAGATTTATATGGCTTGCCTGTGAGAATTGGTGTTCACCTTTGGGAATTTTAAGCATAAAACAGCCATAATGGAAGAAGTGACAGTTTTTACTAGTCATGGGTAGGAGGCCTTCACCTCTTGGCAGCAATACTCTAGAATAAAAAGAATCTATTAACAATGAAAAACCACACTGTTATTGTGGTGAAGCTGTAAGAACAAAAATTACAAATGGATTTTAATACTTGTTTTGCTTTGCAACATTCTAAACTTGAACTAACCTCAAGGTTTAGACAGGGCAGCTCTTCTACAACTGCTCTGCTTTGGATTGCTTTAACTTAAAGCTTTAAGAACTCAGCCCTAGAGCCTAGCAGGCCTCCTAGAATCCAGAAGCCTACCTCTCATATAGTAAGTTAAGTATTGCTACAAGGCATCTAAAATATTTTCTTAGATGACCAGAGAGCATTCTTTGCATCTTTATAAGACATGGGAGAGTAAGTCACTTGAATGTAGAGCTTTGTTTCAACAAAATGCATTTTTTATTGCTTATAGCAGCATGTGCCAGGAATATATGGGGAAAAAAAAAGGTGTCAGCAGAAAAAGAACTCCTCCATGCACCAGTTCTTCCTTACCCAGCCAGGCTTTAGACCTATGATCAGCTGTGTTGCAGAGCACAAAAACCTCATCCTCTTTTAGGCACTGATAGTCCTGGGGAATACCAGATATCTCTTGAAAGCAAGATGTTACTTTTGTTTAATGGCAGTGTAAGTCAGCTCTCTTATAACTTCTATCACTGTGATCCCACATTCAGGGGTGTGCATGTGAATGTGTGTGTGTGTTTTCTATCTGACACATCCCATCTTTAGTGGTTTTTTTTAATCTGCTGTTTAATTCCATATATTCTCCAGCCATGTTTTTTCTCAGGCTCTTTTGTATGCAATCCTCAGCTGACAGATGAAACAAATGTGGGTGGGTTTTTTCCTACTAAATTATTTGCAGTCACTCTCAACTAACCATCATACAGCTCTTTGTGATCTGCAGAAAATCTACCTTGCCCCTTGGCACTATTGCAGCATAACCACTGGTAGACATCCAGGGCCACCCCTGCCTCTGTGAGACAAATACTGACAGTGGAGTTATGTGGTAAGAACTTTGAAGGCTCCTACAAATCTTCAAGTATTAGTTCAAATAGATATCCACTGGGGAGGAAAGAATGCCCCCTACCATTAAAAAAAAAAAAAAACCTTCTGTGTTTTGCATTCAATGTTACTTTTCTTATATTTGTTTTGTATCTTCAGCCAATAAGATTCCTTTTAGAGAGAATTGGAGAAGAAGCATAAGGTTTAACTCTTTGGGAGACAGGAGCTGGTGTATTGAGCTGGGTCCATTCAGTCTGTTGTAGTATATAAATCTGACACCACTGTTGTGGTGAAACCCTTCCTCATTACATAAGTGTCACATTCAGTCAAAGTGCAAAGGACTGTAGGTTTGTTTCATTTTTATCCTGTCTATTTCAGTAACTTTAATGCAGAAAATATTATACAGAAAATGTCCTCAAATCTCATCGGAATTCACAATCTGAGGCAGACCCTAAGCGCAATCCAGTTAAAGCAACCCAAAGAACGGACTTTGAGAACCCTGGCTAGACCAGGAGGGGCTGAGCGAGGGGAGGGGAGAAAGTTTCTCTTTGTAGCTTCATGGGTTTTCCCCAAGAACTTGTTCATCTCTTCTGCTAAGGTCTCACTCATTCCTGGTTAATGACAAAAGCTGCAGCCAGGATTTGTCGTCATACAACTCTGCAAATTCTTGCTGGGATCATGTGCCTGCTTATTGAGCCATATATATCTCTGTAAGAAAGAAACTGAAATGGGCTTGGACCACAACTCATCTGGCTAGAACACAGCTTGTCTTTTTGGCCACACATTTTTAATCTTGACTCTTGCATGCAGTTTATAGCACCTTGTTCATAAGAAATTGCAGTTTATTCTTAGAAATATATATTTTAGGTTTTTTAATCTTTATACCCATAAATGGACTATTTTTTTGTCTTGGCTGGTTTTGAAAGTGACCATTTTGTTTAAATGCTGTAATTGCAAATGTGTTGTAAACGTTTTGTTCTATAGTTTACACAAAGGTGCCAAAGTAAATAGTTAATTAAAAAAAAAAAACCCTAGCAAATTGTTGCTTTAGCTATTCTTCATATTTTGGTCTCAGCTTTTTTTTTTCCAGCCTTTCATTTTTTCCTAAACATATCATTTGCCCTAATGCTTTCCTTTAAAACAACAAAAAAAAGTGCATCTAAAAAAATGTTTTATTCCACTCTTTTTTTTTGTGCTCTCATATAGTAGGAAGAACATTTTCTTTGAAATGTTACACTAAAATCGTAAGAGTACAGCAGCATTCAAAAATGTAATATACTTTTTGTATAACAGTCTTGAGAGTGTGTCTGGAGTGGGGAGGGGAAACTAACCCTGTTACTTTTCAGAAGCCTCTTCCCTCAGCTACCAGATATATGAAATTGTGCTTTTTCACAGCATCAAAAACTTATAGTTTATGCAGACTTGCAAACAGGGCATGTATCACCGTTGCATCCTTCGATGCAAAAAGCAGCAAAACCTTTTTTATGTTTCATAAGTCTGATATGGGTACAGAGAGTCTTTCTTAAGTTGGTAAATAATGTAAATACATGTCCTTTCAGAGAGTGAGTCTGTTATCTAGGTATTTTGTGTCATTTAATAAATATTAAACAGTTTTGTGTTGATAAACTCTTGTGTGTAAAATGCCTTCTTACTCCAAGTTCTGTATGTTGGGCTTATTAATGTTTATGGCTTCTTTAAATTCTTTAGCTTGTGCTTTGATAGCAAAATACTTGTTTGCTACTTAAATATAAAAAGTAGTTCCTTATTCATTCAGTCATTAAAATCCCTTGAGTTTTCTAAGTGGCTTCCATTCCTGAATTTTTATTATTTTGGGTTTTTTGCTAAGTCTTCTGTGGTTCTTGGAGGGGAAGGAAATAAGCATCCTCATAGACTCTGCATTGGGATTAGAATGTGTACAAGTGGCAGAAATACACAAACATACCAGAGGTGGTGGCTTGCTCCTCAAGGAGGCACCTCCTGCTGTGTGAATATTCCTTGTCTCCCACTTTATCATTTTTTAAATGACTCTGGAGTGATGATTGAAGTATGAGGGACAAAGCTATATAGGGAATTGCTTCTCTTATTAAGAATGGCCAATTGGTCATTTCTTGATTTTTCTTCTTCACCCTGAAGAGCTGGTTTAAATCTGAGCAGGAGGACTGTGTCCAGCCTGGCCCTTCCCAGTTCAGGAGCACTGAGGACTTGGTGGAGGGGGGAAATGAAGTGTTTTGAATTTCCTTTTTCAATTCTGGAAGCTGGGATAGCTGTAGCAGAGCACGTGCTGATCCTGTGAGCTGTTCTGTGGAAGGCTGGCATGGGCTGCAGGGGGGCTGACCCTGGACCCTGCAGTGCTGGAACCACCCAACAGTCCTGGGACAGGTGGGCTTACACAGGTGTGGGAAGCATCTGCCACCAATCCTGCTCAGGTGATTCCTTCCTGCCTTACAGCTTGGAGGAACCTAAATTCATAGGATGCTTTTCCACTAACACTTCTTAAAGAGAATATTTCCTACATTCTTCACCAGAAAGAAAGAAAGAAAAAAAAAAGTTGTACAGAAACAGATGACTGTTTGGAGACTGATAGATTACCTGCCTACTCTGAAAAAAAAAAAAAAAAAAACAACAAAAAAGCAGAGAGCAGTAAATTCTTTCATTCCTTTTCCGGTGTGAATTGCTATATATGCCACTGTACTTTCTCTTGACTGAGAAAAACTGATGACAAATCAAATCTATGATGGTAGCTTCGGATTTGCCTTTTTTGTTCCTCCTTAAAGAGGCTAGGGCCTGTGGATGTACTGTGGCCTTTAAATAATGAACACAGCAAAACATACTGGAGTGGTTGAGAGACATTGAACTTTGTGCAAAGAGTATCTTGTAATACATGGAGTTAACTGGGAAGAGAAACAATGAATGTTGGTTAACCTACAAAAGAGCAGGTTTTTTCTCCTGGTTAATTAATTGTTTCCTGGTACAAGGTCACCTTGCAAATGACTCATAGCTTGTCTTGCTGCTGCTTATAGAAAATTAGCATTGGGATATAAATTAAACAAAAAAAAGTAACTTTGAAGGTGAATTTTATTAAATCAGTAGGACACTGCAGCACTGCAAGTAAACCTCTTAAGCTGAGGAAAAGTAATTCCCATCCAGCAAATACTAAATTTTTATCAATTCCTAGAGATTTACATAGACCAGCCATAGTACTTGTGTCTGACACTAGGACCCCACTAAGAATGCCAGGTCCAAGTGAATGCTTCCAATCAGTGTTCTGTTAATTCTTTGGTTACAGCTCGAACCAGTGCCTCAGGAGAGGGACCCCTACTCCAATTCACACCTCTCAGTTATACCCCTAACACTCATCACTCAATCCCAGTCAAACACAAAATTGTGGTCGGTGGACTCTTGATTTCTTCCTGGGTTCCATTGTTGCTGGACCACCTTCTCAAGTAGCTTTTTCTCTTGGAATTGTCTCCTTGATCCTTATCATGTCCCTTCTGCTTGTATCTGCTGAATTCCAAGAGTTCTTTTCTTACCAGCATTGTTACATTTGTCAGACTAAAAGTTTAGTCAGCTCTTGCAGTCTAAAGAGACTATTCAGACAGGAGAATACAAGTAACCTAATTTTCTCTGACTTCTCTATCTTCTCTATCTAATTACCTTACTCCTTAAAACAATCAGTGTTTGTCCACTTGCAGGCCTGTATTTTAGAGCTGGAGGAAAACAGTGATGTCACTAGGTACTTACTTCAGTGTTAAAATCCCTGAGTAATCATAACTTATTATGAAATTTTGTCTTTGCAAAAAAAAAAATCTACTTATTCTGTTCCATCTAATGATATTTGTAGTAACAAGGAAGTTGCAATAACTGCTTTCCAGTAGATCCAACTTTTTGATGTGTTGTGCAATTAAGAAATGCAGAGGGTCACTGTCCAGGCCTTTGCAGGGCTCTAAGGCTCCTATGTTTCTTTGCAAAGCTTAGTCACTATGACTTTGCAGAGAGGGGCTAGCATGCAAGTAAATTACATCTGAAATTATATGGAATAAATTGCTTATTACTATTTAGAGCAGTAAGTAGTTCTAATTTAGTGTGAAATATCAGTGCTGGATTATTAGCAGCATGTTCACTTAATATATAGCTTGATTTTCCCCTTCTGGACTGAACTTCCTATTAAATTATCACAGTGCCTGTTCTGTTTTACCGTTGTGTAGTACCTCTGTAGCTTGAGGTATAGCTTAAAAAAATCATTATCATGGCCAAAAACAGATACCTTTGTCAAAAGCAGGCACTTAATTACATCCACAAAGTCCTTCAGATGGTGCTAGTTTGAGGGCCAAGGCAAAGCTGCTCTATTTCAGTGAAGGCTGGGCAGGGCACTGCATAAGCCAAGTTCTGCCACGTGCATTCAGGGGAGAAGGTGCAGCTTTCAAGCATGAGATGGAAACCAAAATTACAAAACACAGCCTCTGCAGGGGTGAGCTGATACCATGTCATTGCACAGGTAAAGCTTGTTTGTAGGATGTGGCTGGGAGTAGATCAGAACTGGTTCTGCAGCCACAGGGCTGTGATTCTGTCACTTGCAGAACTGGCACTGTGTGTGAATCCTTTCAGTTTCTCCCTTTTTATTCCTACAGCAGCAGTTGCTGCTTCAAATCCTGGCTCCAAAAGCACAAAGCAAAAACACAACCTCAAACTATAGAGAAATCATTCCCCCAAAGAATTCTGTTTCAGGACAACACAGTAAACATGCTGGTGTTTGCCATACCTGGTTTCTGACTGCTTCAGAGCTGGAAACTACAGACTAACTACAAATATTATGTTCTCTGTAAAAGGGATGTAATGTTATTCTAGGTCACAAGGGATCCTGTAGCACCAAAGTCCTGCAGTTAAAAGATCCAGTTATGAAAGTATCCAGTTTCCCTCCCAGCCTTGTATTTTAGATGTACTTCTAAACAGATGACTTAC
Source organism: Cettia cetti (assembly GCA_013401135.1). NCBI lineage: Eukaryota > Metazoa > Chordata > Aves > Passeriformes > Sylviidae > Cettia > Cettia cetti. Next base: position 41,997 of record VZUI01042681.1, read on the forward strand.
TTTCCTGCTGAAATCTCTCAGAAAATGTTACAGCCAACACATCTTTCGTAAGAGCTGGAAGTGGGAGGTGCCTCCTGTGTAGAGCCATTTTCACATAGTAATTTCTGCTCTGAAGCTGACAGATGTATCTCCAGCATGATAACACTGTATTTCAATCAAACCACAAAAGCAAGAGTATCGACACACCTCTTCTTTGCTGTAACAAGCCCAAAGGACATGTTGTCAGTCAAACAAGTTCTTTTTTTCACATTCAACAGAGCTACATCTACAAGCAGCTTGGTCTGTCTCACAAAATGCATAAATCTCATCTGCTGCCACGTTAATCCAGTGCTGCAGCCCACATCAGACCAGCAGCAGCTGGAAATGCTTTTGAGCACCACGGGGCATCCCAACACCGCTGCACCCCTCACCCTGCACCCCGCAGCACCGGGGGGCAGCAGTGGGGCGGCAAAGGGGCAGCTGCTGCCCCAGCACCGAGTCAAGGCCCAGCTCCTGCCTTGCTTTCACCCGTGAGCCTCCAGCACACGATTAACCCAAGCTGTGAGCGAGCTGTGTTTGTGTAAATGCTGTGACGAAACGCCTGTGCTCTGCTCCCAGCCTGTGTTTTTCCAGCTGCGTCGCGACACGAGAGGTTTTACAGGAAGTATCGCAGCTCTCCGCTGCAACCTGCTCTCTGATCTCCTCACCTCCCCACCCAGCTTTCTTTTTTTGGCTTTTCACGTGATTTCCCCAGTCTTGACTCAGCAGTTTCTCGCAGCAGCGTTTATTGGTTTGGTTTCCTACCACCACCTCCCCCAGAAACCCGACAGCTCAGAAACGCTGCCATCTGCTCGGGACCTGCGCAGGGATTAGATAAGAAGTGTTTTTTCGGAGCTATCAGCGCAGAGCTGCCGGGAGCCGTCCCTGCCCTGCCACCGAGCAGACACACACGCAGCTGAGGCCCTGCAGATGTCACCCTGCGCTGGACAGGCCATGGTCTTCACTGCGGCGTCCGGACCCCAAATCCTCAGACCACAGGCTACAAAGAGAAGGAAAACTCACTGTGAATAGCTGTAACTCTCAGTTCCTGGCTCTGTTCCAAGAAGGTCCCTATGGTTCATCCCCCTCTGCCAAGTAAATCTGGGACCTCTCTGGCCAGCATTAATACATTCCTCCTTCCACCCCTTCCCCATGAAATGGAACCAAATCCTTTCTCTGCCTCCTGGGAAGGAATAATCGGTTCTGCCACTGTCTTTTCCCTGGAAAAAATGCAGGAATGGCCCTTTTGTTTAGAGATATCTAAAAGAATAAATAAGAATACATTAGAATAAAGTCATGATTACTGCATGTCCTAGGGATTATCTCTTTCTTCTTTTTATCACATCCTCTACTTTTCTGCATCAGGAATCAGAAGCTTTAAGTTACTCAGTGCTTCATTAAACAGTGGGCACTTTGTTTCTAACCACACACATCCATCAATTTTGGCAAGTCCCAAGACTAAGAAAAGTTTGATTACAGATCTAGTATCTAAACCGCTGAAACTGCTAAAGGATTCACGAAGGATTAAGCATATGATGCAAACTAAATTAGGCATGAAATTATATTCCTTAGTGAACTAAAGCTTTAAAAAGAAATTATAAATGTTTGCATATTTGTTCTCAGTATATATCAATACCTTCTTAGAACAACTGATGTCAGGCAGTATATGATGCAGTAAAGCTGTAATGCTGTTCAGAAACCTTTCAGTCTTCCTTCTCACATGCAGCAATAAACATAAGGAATGTGAATGTCTTAGAAAACCAGCATCAGCTTGCCATCCATCAGTGGCTCCCAAAATCATGCCAACTGCAAAATCATTTCTCTCTACTAAGCAAGAGGCTAAGGAATTTTCTCTACATTATGGTAACAATCATTCACTTTTCTCCCATTAAAGAAAAACAGCTGAGAATGTGAGTTTGAGCTTATGTTACGGAAGGCCAACTATCATGTAAAATTTTATTGTTAAGACTGCCACTATCAAAAATACTCATGATAAATAATATGCAGTGGATATTTGTTAGAGGTTGAATCCTACAAGCACTGAATATAATAACCTATGGAATTAAAGAGGAAACAGACAACATCTGACCCTAACTACTAAACTTCTTTCTAAGGAAGCTGAAGGATTTGTTAAACATGAGAGGAACTGAGCTTCATTTTGCTCCCTCCAGAGCTACAAAGAGAAGATAAGCCTTGGGAACTGCCAAAAAATTCTCTGTTTAGGGAGAACAGTGCCAAAATCAAGATTCTGTCAGTTGGCTGGGCAAGAGGAGAATATCACTGTGAAAATGCAAGAGTACATTTCTTTTAACAACCTTTCATCACATCCACATGGCTGGAGCACGTGAGCTTTGTTGGACAAACCTCTTCCTATACATGAACATGAGGTGTTTGTACCAACTCCTTGGAAGTGGAATTTGATCCTTTGGTGTCTCAAGGATTCTGTGCAAGGGCAGAAACCCTTTGGGAAGCCTTTATGGTTGTCCCATTGCTTCCTGCACCTGCAGGTTCATCAGTCCCTCTGTGACTGTGTGACAATGACAATAAACCACCAGCTCAGTCCGCCAAGATTGTGTAAAATGACATCACACCGCCACGTGCCTGTGGCAGGCTTTTATATGGCAGGGATGGAGGATGGGTGGAGTACAGGGAGGGTGAAGTAACCAGATGCAAACAGAGAAATAATCTGTTTTCTGGTATTAATGACGACATTTCTGTTGCAAAGCAAGATATTTTCCATTCTGCTAAATTAAATAAACTATACCGTTCTTTTAATCTCCCACCAGTTGCTATTTTTCTTGTGTTATTAAACACAAGAAAAGGATTTGCTTGTTATGATTGCTGCCATTAGATTTCATTTCAAGCTTCACTAAATTGGCATAAAGGAAACAAGTTAATCAGCCTTCCGTTATGTCTGCAGAACATCCACTTGGTTCAGAGCCCATTTCCTATGTGCAAGCAAGAGATCCAAATATTCAAAATTCTTCATGCAGAACAAGGGAGTGTTAGAACATATCAATGTATATACCTAAGTCCTGAAGTAAATATTCCAGCAGATACAAAAGCTGCCTTTCTGCCATTCCACTGCATGAACTATCTGAACAGACCAATCATTTTCTCCTTTTCCAATTAATTAAAACTTAATTCAATGTATATCTCCTAATAGTAAAATCCTCCTAATTTGACTGCTCCTAACTCCTTGTGAGATCACTTTTTAAAAACAGAACTTTGTACTAAAGGAGTGAAGCCTGAGGAAATACAAAATCCCTAGAGATGGATTCTTCCTAGCCTCTGAAATGCCCCATTCTTTGTGGTGAAGCTGAGAAAGACTTGCTGCTTTCAGAATTCGTGGTTTCATCTGTGCTGCTGTTACTGACATTTCCCTGCAGCCTACAGCAAGCCAGTTATTAAAGTTTATTTCTTCAAATAAATTTTTGGTAATTAAGCCCAAAGGATAAATATAATTTTAAGTGTTTTGAAATTACATGAATTTGAGACTCCCATGCAACCATGCTTAGACAAGTGCATGTGCAGGTATGTAACACGTGTGGTGAGTGGGCTCTAGGTGTAGTTATTAAGCACAAAAAGAAATGCAAAGAAGCAGTGAACTTGTCTGACCACAAACCCTTGTGTGTGGGACCCTCATTTGTTCTATGGTTTCCATGGTGGCCTCGATGTTCCAGCTTTGGTTTTGTGACACTCTGTGGGAAAGTACAGGATTGCAAGCACACAACTGAGAGAAATTAACTGCCCTTTGATAACAAATTGTATTATTTCCACTTCCTCAAGACTGCATAACTGCTTTCCTATCAATATCATCTAACACTCTCATTATCAGGTCAATGTGTTTTATTCTCTTCGTCACACTTCATTTTCTTCTTCCATGGCTGGGGATGTCTCTTAGAGCCCAATCATTCAAAATCCTCAGTCCTTCCACAGCATCATGAACAGGAATATGCCGTTCCAGAAGGCTCTTCCTTGCTGAGCGCAGAGCTCCTGTCTCCTCAGGCCATCTTCCTTGCTGTCTCCCAGCCTCAACGTCTTCTTCCATTTCACCTTTCTCTGTCAAGTCAGCCTTTCTGACTTGTTTGTTTGGGTGTGGGTTTTTTTGGCTTCCCCCCCCCCCCCCCCCAATCAATAGTGTCAGGGTGCAATCCAGCATCCATCACATTTCATAACACCTTTCAGACTCAAACCCACCAAGTCTTTTGTCCAGCCGTCTTCTCCCCGCTTCACACCGCAGGCTCTTTTCTCCCTCATTTGCACCAAATCTTCTCCCATAATTTTTTGCCTTTCAGCACCGGCAAAAACCGCGTTAAAGCTCCGGGTGCTGGTGCCAATCCCCTCCCCGCCGCAGGGGCCGCGCCTGGAGGGGGTTTCTGCCGGTGCCCGTAGGCACCGAGCCCCGGAGAACCCGGGACCATCCCGCGTGGGAGGATGGATGGACAGCACCGACAGCTGGCTCAGGGACACCGACAGCCATGTCAGGACAGGTGCACTGAGAGCCCACTAACCCTTTGTATTTATTGCAAACGTGGGCAATATCTTTAGTATATTTTTTTTTCTCAGTGAAAGCCTCTAAATTAAATTTCTCTGGATGTGCATCTTTTGTAAGCTACCCCTTCCCAGACTAAAGGAACGCCAATGCAAACCGCAAACACTGCCGAGGGCCAGAACTAGCCGCCGTTACTCTGCCCCTGCAATGGACACCCCGGCACAGCCCCTGTCCGGCGGCCGCTACTGTCGCCGCTGCTGTCGCCGCTGCCGGTGCCGCCGCCGGACGGGGACAGGGACCGGAGCAGACCAGAGTCGCCCGCCCGAGGCAGCGCGCGATGAGAGGCCCGTCCGCGATCCAGGGAATCGAGCGGCGGCGCTGAGCGGCGATTGGAGGCGCGCGGGCGGCCCCGCCCCGCCCCTCACATGACCGCTGGCGAGGTTTTTGTCGCGCCCGCTCGCCCCGGCCGCTCGCCGTGCCCCGGTGTCCCCGTCGCCGGCAGCAGCAGCAGCACCGCCGCCATGGGCCCGGGCCGTTCCGCCGCCTCGTCCTGCCACCGCCTCCTCCTACCGCTGCTGCTGCTCGGCGTCTCTGGTGAGCGGGACAGCGCCGGGGGACGGGGTGTCGGGTGTCCCCACGAGCTGGTGCCGCTCCCCGCCCTCGCCCCGTCACGCACGTGAGGCGGCACTCGGGCACCGGGGGTCCCGGGGCGGGTCCCGGGGCGGCCTCGGCCCCGCGGCGCCTTCAGGGGGCGGCCCCGGGCCGCCGCCGCCGCCGCTGCCG
>VZUI01042687.1:0-29058 GCA_013401135.1 Cettia cetti
AATGGGATGATGGAATGTGTCATGTGATTGGTGAGCCTTAATGGGCCATTATCAGCAGATATCCCTGTGGAGGGAGGGTGGTGGTGAAAGAGATAAGAAACACTGCCCCACCTGGTTTTAACAGCTGGGCCATTATCAGAAAGCATCTGCCCCCCTCCCCCCGCAGTTATAAGAGATAAAGGAAAAAAACCACATTTCTCCAACTGCTTTCAACAGATGAAATAGAATACACATTTTTTTGGTTCCATAACCTAAGGCAAATCCCTACCTGAATATATGCTTATGCACATATAGATAACCAAATTCTGGACTTGCAAATTTATTCTGAGGTTTCATTTTTCATGAAAACTTTGTGAAGTCTGTGGGTCATTCCACTTCAAACCACTCAAAGATTTGAAATTTCAGAATTTTCCAGGGGATAAAAAAACCTTTTCCTACTCCTGTTAAACTTGATAGCATAGTGTCAGAGGTTCTTTAGAACCCACAGTATTAACAGGACATGTGACATTTTATCATCTCTATGTACCAAGTGAGTAAGGACAGAGACATTAATGAAGATAGGCTTTGATTTATTTTGTTAAAAAAATGCTACATACACACAAAATATCTCAAAACATGTATCAATAAAAAACATATTGCAGATAGGTGAGTCAGTCCGAGGGCCAAACCATGAGTCTGTGGGTCTTCTCCTTAGAAGGAAGGTCAGGTAAAAAATGTTTCTGAACCTTCATGGCTCCACTAAATATTAGTCTATGACTATTTTCAGTGAACCTATTTGTTTTTCAACCAGCCAAATGTAATCTGTAATATTTAAATTATTTATCAAACTGAGTTAAAAATCAGATATTAAATAATATCTGCTCTGTTCCAGTCCCCACTTAGTGAAGAATTTGAGGTTCTAACATGTAGTAAAGAATGAAGAAATACAAAGACACAGGGCAGAACCAGATGCATTATGACTTGAAACTATTTGAAAATACTTGAAATTTGATACTTCAAGCTTGACGCAATGGTCCAAAACAGAGAATCTAGAGAATTGCAGACAGTCACGGCATTTTATTTTACCCAAGAAAATGGCATCATAGCACACAAAAAAATTAGAAAAAACCCTCACGTTTTCCTATGAAACAACATACTTATTTAAAATATGAAATTTCTGGGAAAAATTATCAATATATCCTTCCTTTCTCCCCATGTTTTTATTCCAGACTGATAATGGCCATAAAGAAGTTCTTAGATAAAGCTGAACAGAAAAGTCAAAAAGCAGCTTTTTAAAATATTCAGAATCTGAAATTTTCCTCCCTTTCCCCACTTTATGTGGAAGCTAGCCTTAGGAGACTATTGGGAAATAGGCCTGCAGCTTCTTTTCATGGTATTTTCTTCTGCAGTGGAACATTTTTATCAGATGGAAATATCCTTTTGCTATGAATTGTTTTCAAGGCCATGATGTCACCTGCACCTAGGAGTAAAACATGCAATGTGTAGTCTTAAGGGTGTGTGCTCATGGATACAGGCATGGCTGTTCTCAGCATATGCTGTATATCCGAAGGACATCTGTGATTAATATCTAAGGGGATAATTGTAGAAAGGACCCTCTGTTCTGAAAGGAACACTTCCATCACTGAAGCTAAAGAATGTTAAACGTTAACGTTAATAGTGATACTTTATGCTGATGTAGCACCTTTGTTCTAAAGGTATCAGGCATTGCATTAATGTCAGTGAACTTCTCTGAACAAACTTCCTTGGAAAACTTATTAGTCAAAAGCCTAAACAGAGGTTTAGCAGGATTCCTGTTGCTGTCAAAATGTGCAGCAGGTTTTGCATCCTTGCAGAATGGTCAGGGGCTTTTATTAACAGGTTTTCGGACTATGTTGCTGATTTTGGATTTCTAAAATCAGGCTTTTCAGGACCTGATAATTTCCATGTTTTTTTACTCTAATGGACATAAGACCACATCAAGAGGAAAGTATCTGATGAGAAACAACAGTGGAGCTTTAGAGAGATTCTTCAGATGCTGCTTGTATAAGGCAGTAATGTACTAGCCCTCAGCCAGCATCTGAGACATCACTGTAAACTCTCCACTGGATGATGGAAAATTAAAGTGAATTTGAAAACAGTGATCTGACATGGACGTTGCTGACCATTCCACTTGCTTGCAGGACTGGGTGTCACAAAGAAACATATGTCCCTTTTTTTTGGAATGATAGATTTAGTCTCTAAATTCAGTCCTGTTGCCAGTAATGTTATAAATTCTGTAATGATTTCATTTTCTTTACACTGTTCATATAATTTTATGTTTTCTTAAAATTATCAGCTTTCTCTGAAAAAAGCTGCTAATGATTCAAATGCATGTTATAATCTCAGTATTAAAATCCAATTTATTTTACAATCTTTGTTTTTGGGGGGAAGATGTTGGCTTTAAGTGATGAAAATAGTTTTGCCACAGAGTTGTGTGGAGAGTAAATGAGAACTTTGTAGAAAGGCAATAGCAGATTAGATTGTATATCCAAAGCATTTAGAGTTGCTTCTTTTCTAACATAGGATGTTGGACTGATCCTTGTTCTGGTATATAAAACTCGTGTCCCTGCAGAGTTCACTGCAGAGAGGCCTCCACTAAGGTTCCAGAAAAGACAGGTGAAGACTTTCTTTTTTCCTTCCTTTGTTCCTTCCTTCTTCCCTCCCAATCTATCCCCATCCCCTTCCATTTGCAGACAGTGCCGTAAATTGATTTCCGGAGTGAAACTTTAGCAAGATATTTGGGTTTTGTTTAACAATTGCTACCTCACACTCAGCTCTGGCTCTGTACCTTTCCAGTCCTCAGCCCACTCCTGCTTCTTGCATCTCTCTGCTATTCCCTCCCTTTTGCAGCCGTGCTACAGCTGGGACAAAAGCTTCATTTTCAACCCAGTATAAGCCAGTTGTGCTTAAGCAGAGCAGTGCTACATAAAATGTGTCTGTAGCTGAGACAACTTGTCTGTGTCTATGATTTTTACCCATCGTAATTATGTTAAGCTTAGTTAAGTTAATTAAGCTTAATTTTTTCCTGGCTTGTGACTTCCTTTTTTTCAGTGCGTACTTGGGATTTTCTGGAGTTTTCTTATTCTCTTTCTTGGCAGAGAAGTGGCTTTATTTTTAAAAAATCAAATTAAAAAAGCAAACAAACTCACCCCCACTCTAAAACCCAACCACCATTCTTTTACCATATTTCCAGACTTGGATTCTTAGAATGTGTAGAGACTGGAGGTCATTTGGAAAAGACAAACTGGCCTTACAATTGCAGTCATTTGAGTGCTTGAGCTACGAAGTTTGGATGTGGATACCTCTTGTTTGAGTCCCCTGTTCTGAAGTAAGCCACATGTGTCTCCCATGCTACAGATGATTCTTGGATCATAGGACAGTGTCATCCTCCTTTTCCCCTCTTCACCTATCTGCAATTGTCTATCCTCCCGCTGCCCTGCACATTACCCACTGCACAATGGCCAAATATATTCTGTCTATAGTGATTTCAGATGAAGGGAAAAAACACACCATATCTAGTTCTCATATAGATCTTTTATACCTTACTCATGAGTTCATTGCATGTTAAAATGGATTATATGCTAAATTTTTTGAGAATATTCCATTTTCTTGTTTAGTTTGTGTTTTTTCCCCTTTTTTTTTTCTATTAGGCAATATTGAAGAAATTCACAGAGCCATTCTGTGAATTCTTCATCAAAAATTTTATAGAAACTTTCCTCTGGTTATTTTAGGATTGACAGATTTAACTGCTCAACATATTGTAATTTTTGGACCTTTGTCTTATCTTCCAGACTGATTATCCTTGGTACCTATGGGAGTTTTTGAGGTTTATTATAGACTGCATTCTTTTTCTCCTTAAAATATTTCAACCTTGGCAGTTCTCAGACACAGCTTTTCAAGACTGAAAAAAAAGCTCATTCAGTGTTAAAAATATAAATAAACAGATATTTTCCACAAAGCCCATTAAAGAGAACAACTATTAAATTATCTTGTGACTTCCTTGCAAGGCTTCTATTAAACTGTCTTACTCTCTTTAGGCTTTCTATCATCCTTTTTTTAACTCAATGCTCTTTGTATGAGACAGAAAGAGATGATCAACATTTTTTTGAAAAAGAAAAAGCTTTCTAGAGCACAATACAAAATTATTTGTGTAATAGCAGGATCTCAAATTGTTGCCAAAGCTCACTATTAGAAAATCTCAATGACAATGCCATATTCTGCAACCCTGGACGTCTATGGGTAACACTGAACAGAGCCACATCAAGTGTTTCTCCATTTATCAAACTTTTCTGCCAGGTGCTACCCAGCTTGCAGGAGGGGATGAGACTGTTTCTGGAGTTTATTAAAAGTTCTGCACCACCAAGTATTTTTGTGCTCTAAGTTTGTTACACAGGTTTTTTAATAAACCAGTTCTTTGCAATCCTTATATGTCTTTCCCTTGCTCTGTTGAAGTTGGCTGGTGTTCTTTCCAGGTACTTCCTGGTTCTCCAGGAGCTGAAATCCCATAATTCAGGACAAAGTGGGCAAAGGGGAAAGTGTTAATGGGGTTGGGACGTGAGACTACAATGGGTGAGTCCAGAATACCACCTGATCTTGGTGGGTACTGTAATTTTTTTTTCATCAGGGTGCAAAATCTACTTCATAGGGGAGACTAGCTTTCAGTTTTTAAACAGTAAAATATATGCTTCTGAGAATAGTATTCAAATTAAACTGCTATGGAGGTAAATATATTTATATTTATATTAACCAGAATGTATTTAATAAAGTTTCAGAATGAAAGCACACTAAGGCAAGCAGGAAGAGAAGGAGAATTTCAAGTTGGTTAAGGAAAAATTTTGCATCCTAGTAAACTAAACAGAAGAATTTTGGAGATGAAGAAAAATGCCAGTGAAAATTAAGGGGAAGAAACCAACAAAAAACATGAAAAAAGTTAAAGAAGTTGCAAAATATCAAAGGGTTTGATTCATTTTGTCCTTCAATTTTTATAAAACAAGCAAGAAAGTATTTGTAAAAATGGAATATTTTCTTTTAGTTTTACCTGGATGATTTATTTGCTCAAGGCATGTTTTTATGGGCCTGCCTGTGCAGAGCATTGGGCATTATTCCCAAACCTATAGTGGGGATTGTACTGAAACTGGTCTGCATTGAGCTTTCCCAAGGTCTGCTCAAAAATGGAGACCAAATTGAGAAGGACTTTTTATAAAACAGTACAACAATTGGCAGGTGACCTTTGGGGTCATGCAGTTCATTTGCTGTCAGCAATTCAGATACTCAGGATATCTTGTTCAGGTTAACAAAGTGCATCACAAAAACAGTGAATCCTGCTTAAACCCCAGTAAGGGCTTTAGCAGAATGAGCACTATAGTAATATGTTTTTCTTTAGACAAAAAAGATGTGAAAATTAATTAATTTTTCAGTGCTTTATGATTTATGGTTTTTTCTCCTGTAAGTGCTATTCATGTGTTTATTTACACATGTCTGAACAGGTTGAAATTGATATGAAGAGGAATTGTCATGTACCATGTTAAGCATGTAGGCCACTGTTCACAACATAAGGGTATTATTAGCTGCGTTCATTGAAAGGACAAATCAAAATTAATCAAAATTCACAATGGGAAACTTCAAACTCAGTCCCAACACTACAGCTGACTTCTGATTAGGAATAGTTGGGATTTCTCTGTGTTCAATTTTGGATCTTCCTCAGACATACTGCTGAGCTCCCTCAAACCAGAAAAAGAAATAGAAAAAGAAGCCAAGAAAGCTGGCAATCAGAAAATTGCTGCCAAATCAGCATTAACTTTATTAATAGAGTCATTTCTTTAACACCAAATTACAGAGAAATCAAAGTTTAAAAGCATTTTTGATGTGAAAGTTTCATATTTCTGTGTCAGTAGGTTTAATACAGAATTAAATTTTTAACAGATAATTTTTGTAAGACCTATTTATTTTTATGTTGAAATTAACTTGTAGGTACCTTGCAAAATTTAAAGGCAGCTGTAGCCATATAAAACTTAAGCTTTATTAACCCTATGCTGCCTATGAAGCTGCCTGTTGAATAACGATTTGCCATTCAGCAGTACTGTGCTGGCATATTTTCCTCTTTTATCGAAGGCCTGGATAATTTGTTTCTGTCTTTTAGCTTTTATCACCTATAAAGAAACCAGCATTTGGCATTTTACAGGCTATTCCTATTACACCATGTCTTTCTTACATAATGAGTCAGTCTAAAGCTTTGTCCCGCTGAAATTATTTAACAGACATCAAAAGTAAAGTTCAAATGCTGTTGTGAATTTGCTGACCTTTCAACACATTCAGCAACTACAGGCAGATTATTCATATCAACCACTTCAATCCCATCCCGTCTAATGTGTCCCCATTAAGAAATTAAAAGTAAATGCCTCTTGTTCTAGACAGAAACATATTTCAGTGTTAAATATGAATGTAGATACACCATGTATGAATTTGTATATATGTATATATATATATACACACCAATACATATAGGAAAGGGAAAACCATAAACTTGGAAATATGAAGTACATCACGTAACTAAAATCAAATACAATTCATTAACCACTGACATTCAGGTTTAGGAGATAAAATCAGAAATGTGTAATAGCTGTAAGATCTTTCTATCACTTTGTCTGTTTTAAAACTCTCTGAAAGACATATGGTTACTGTTGTGTTGATTGCTATTCTCCCATTCAGTTGCCCATTTAAATTCAGTGATATTATACCTGTCTGTACTTGATTCTTGAAGTAAGAACATCTTTATTCTGCTTTGCCTGTTATTGCTTTTCTGTATTCTGCTAAAGCTGAGAGTTCTCAGCCGACAAGTCCTTTTGTGCTCAGTTCCACATAAGCCTCCAGTAAGACACATCTCTCCCCACAAAAAATTCATAGTCTAAATGACAAACTGACTAAAAAAAAAAAAAAAAAGAAGTTTGAATAAAGCAAAGTATCATCAGTGTTTTATGGGTAAGGAGAAACGTTAGCAGAAGGAAATGAGACTTGCTCTTCCGTGCACACACAGCGAAATCAAGAACTGACTTTAGATCTCCTGTTTTCCTTGTGGCATCACTACAAGACACTCAATCCTATCTTTGATTTAACTTTCTTTTATACTTTCCCCCTGCACCTGCTGTTCAATATCAGGGGTTCAGATTCTACAGAATGACAAGGTGAGCATACAAATGTGCAAGGTTGTAGATGTAACCAAGATAATTAACATGGAGAGGCATGCTCAGCATATTTTTACTTTTTCTCTTCACAGATAATGACTTTCTTGCCTTTGAATTTAAGAACGGGTACTATATAGTATTCCTACTGCAATTAATTGGTGAATAAATTTTCCCCCGTGAGTTTCTACTTTGCCTGGAAACCTGCCACTATGCAATCTAAATATGTATGTTCAAAATAAGGAAAAGAGTAAAGAGAAAGATGGAAGGGCAGGAGGGGGGAAGGAAAAAAGATACCTCTCTTTAGCTGAGAGGTGTCAGTTGCTGTATTTGTATTCCGAATTTATTCTTCTAACCTCACTTGAAATTCTACAGAAATTTGGTGCTTCTGTTAAAACTGACCTTAGGCACTTTCAACTCACATGATGATTATTTGCTCAGAAGTTCACTAAAGGTCTATGTGACTCTCACAGTATTACAGGAGGTCATATTTTTTCAAAGAGCAGCAGTTCTTGAACATTTTTTACAATTCAGTGTGCAGAAATAAGCAATATCAATATCAATCACCTTTTTCACATATACTTCCCTTGCTTTTTTATTTATTAGTTTCTTGAAGATTTTAAAAGAAAATGCCACATTTTCTTAAACAATAGCATTCTTCATGCCTTCTGTTACAGTACAACAAAGTTGTGATAGGTTATAATTTGCATTCGAAGATTTTTAATTTAACAGTGTGAAGATCTGGGACCAATCACAGCAACAAGTAATAAATATTTTCAGAGTGTTTGGGAACTTTAAGTAGTACATAAGCCCTGTGCTAGAACCTGAATATGTAAATTTCTGATGTAGTTGCATTTGAAAATGTGAGAAAACTTGCATAGTTTCAAAAAATGAAACTATGCAAGAAATTTATAAATTTATACACATGTATAAATACACAAAAATATAAAACAATAATGAGAAACTGTTTTAGAAAATACTGTAGTATTTTTTTGTCAAAAGTTGAGATATTGTTCTAATCAAACATATTTGATCCCACAGAAAATGTCTTCCCCATTGTTTGTGAAGAATGCAAAATTGTACACAAGTATGAAAGCTGTTGAAATATAAGGATTGAAAGTTGAAATCTAAGGACTTTTTTCATAGCTAGCTTTCTGAGGCTAGTCAATTGAGCACAAATAAGTGAGGCACATATGTGAAGCAATATATTGTCAAAGAAATGGAAGGTGCCCTATACTACAACTCAGAAGTGAGGAGGCAGACAATAAAATAGAAAAAAAAATCCAAATAAAACAAATTAATTTCAACAACAAACTAAGACGTGCCTGTGGAGATCATTACCACAGGATATAGACAGGACAAGAGAGAGATGGAAATCAAACAAAGTGGGGAATGCATGTGAATTAGAAGAAGAATTCTATCAGGAATTAATGCTTTTGAAGGGAGGAGAATCATAATTCTTCAGGAGGTAAAATGGAACAGGAGTTAGAAAGAAGATGCTTCCTGGTGGTGATTAGCCTCTAATTGTCTGTAACAGGGCTTTTCTGAAATTGCTCAGTGGCACAGGAATCTAATAATGGACAACATAAAACCACAGATCTTATCTAGAATGGTGTCTGGTGTTATCATACTTGGAAAATTTAATTTTTTCCTGATTCTTGTCAGTTATCAGTACCTGATAGAAATTGTGATTTTTTAAAAATTATTTATAAACATTAAGTTTTCATTTTTTGTTGTTGCGACAAAGATCTCTGCATGGTAGAAAATATTCTTCCTGTTAATTATAGGCTAGATTAAGACAGGGAGGAAAACCCAGAGGGCTGTAACTAAGTGCAATGTTTCTTTCTTTTTACCATCTGAAAGAGTAAATAGAAATATTTGTACCACTTTAGCTAGCCTACCTCTAGTTTTTCATACATACATCATGTCTTCCTGCATTTTTTGTCGTCCTTGAAAAAAATAGTCCCAGACTCCTCTCTGCAGAAGCTCTAATGCTTTTCTCCCATTCCTCTGTTTGAAATGGAATGGTATGACAGAAAATGGTAGTCCTTATGTATCATTCTTTTGTATTAAAAAATGCAATATTTTTGGTATAATTTCCTAATTTTATTCCTTTCTTATTATTTTTTTTTTTTATAGTTTCAAACAAAAGCTGGACCTGTAAAATGAGGAAAAGTGAAATCAGTGGGGTGAGCTGTTGGAAAAGATGCTGGGTGAGATCTGTTTTCTAAAAAATCTTTTGATGGAACAGATAAAAAGTTCTTTGGTACATGTCACCACAAAGTGTTTACACAGGTGTTTGAGGTTATGTGTGAGCAAGTCTGCGCTTTCAGTGGCATGGATTAAGGACAAATATCAGATTCTGTACCTGAAAAAGGATAACCCTGGATGTACATGCGGACTGGGGGATGTGTGGCTGGAGTGCAGCTCTGGAGGAAGAGATCTGGGGGACGTGGTTGATGGTGAGCTCAACATGAGTCAACAATGTGCCCTGGCAGCCAAATGAGCTGTTAGTGTCCTGGGGTGCATTAGGCACAGTACAGCTCCTGCTGGAAAGGGGTGATTGCCCCACTACACTCAGCATTGCTGCAGCCTCTAGAAGGTGTGCTGTTTTGAGTTCCATGATATAAAGGTATAAAAATATTACTTTTTTGTCCAAAAGAGGTCAAGGAAGATGGACAAAGGACTAGACAGTATAATTTAGGAGCAGAAGCTGAGGATACAGGTTTGTTCAGCTCAGAGGAAACTGAGGGGTCGCTCTTTGCTGCCTACAACTTGCTAATGAGGGGGAGCAAAGAGGGAGGTTCTTCTCTGCTGTCCTAGGACCAGAGGTGAGCGATGTCTTAAATTTGTATCAGGGGAAGTCCAGACTGGATATTTGGAAAATACCTTCACTGAGAAGATGGTGTAGCACAGGAAAAAATTTCCCAGGGGAGCAATCCATGGCCCTGTCCCTACCTGTCAGTGCTTGAGAAGAATTTGGATGACGCTCTTAGATATGTAGCTTAACTTTTAGGTTGTCCTAAGTGGAATCAGGAATTCAATCCAATGATCCTGGTTAGTCCCAGCATATTCAATGATATAATGAAGTGTTTTCTGAACTAAATGGAAAAATGAATGGAAAAAAAATAATTGGAGAGATTGGAGTCTAAATAGGCAGCTTATCTGAGTAACAGGTTTAAGACATTTATCAAATCCTTTCTATTTATGATAAAGACGGTAACTGAAAATGTTTATATTTGAACACTGTTGAGAATAATTAGCATTCTTGTATTAAACTTCACCTCCTGTTTCCTCTTCCAAATAACACCTGTTATTCATTGTATGCTCTACAGAGGTCATTGCTTTCAGATAGCAGCAACATAAATTCATCTGCTCTTCCTCAGTCTCCAGTTCAAGCTTTATTGAAAAAGACTAGGAGAGAGGTTTTTTTCCTTAGATTCCCACATAATTTTTTCTTCTGAAGAAAACATCAATCAACTGGCATTACATTACTCTTGATACTGATACCATACTGCTTTGTGAGAAAAAAAATAAATTCAGCTTTGAACAAGGTCATAAGTCTTCTTGTTCAATTAGTTCCACAGATGTAAGGGTTAATGAGATCAGGAAATGCTTGTGCAAAGGAATAGCTTCAGAGAGCTATTAATGTGAATAGAGTAAGGGTCATGTCTAGGGCTGTTGCATACTCCTTCGAAAGGAGCCACCTCTTCTCTTATTGAAGATGGAAACATGCCTTGCTTTGAAATCTCTTAAGACAAAAGCCTTTCAGAGGCTGTGGACTTGATCAAGAAAAGCAGGAAATACCTATATAATTCATTTGTATTTTGTTGCAAGATTTGCCCTAAGTGATATAATTTATAGTATTATTCCTGTACTTCTGGGTACTTTATACTTTGAAAAGATACCTGTTTGCTCAGCAAGCTCACTGTATAGCTGAGGCTGGAAGGGTTCTTGGGAAGTCCCTGGTCTAAGCTTCTGCTCACAGCAAGGTTTGCTATGGGCTTAGGCCAGCTGGAATTCCATTGTATCCTGAAAATCTTGAACGATGGAGATGCTGCACTACCTCCCTTAGCAATCTGTGGCTTGGCATTTCTCATGGGGAGCAATCTTCTCTGCACAGCCACTCTGAACCACTCATGTGTACATTTGTGTCCATTTTCTTTTATGAACAGCATGGATCTGACATCTTGCTTACTCACAGTAAGTCACTGGGGGCTGTTGCTCTTTCGCCTAAAGCCATCCTGCTGACAAAGCCTAGCTCCCCCTACCCTCTCATCAGTCAAAAAGTGCTCCAGCCCTCAGAGTCTCCATGGTGTTCCCTGAACTCCCTCCAGTTCATCAATGTTTTTCCTATACTGCGTACCCAACACTGAATATATTGGTACTGTGCCCTCAAAATCTTTAATGGAAAATCTCAAACTTGTGGCTGAACTTTCTTTAAAAAAAAAAAAATGTTTTGTTTTTGTTGTTTTGTTTTTGTCCTTTTTTTGTTTGTTTTAAAATAAATTTAACATATTTAACATATTTCATTTATATCTCTGCCATAATCAACTTAAAAATTCTCTTCTACCTAAAAAAGTGCAGACACAGGAATGCATTTATGGCCAGTGTTCTCCAGAAAACCGAACATAATATTTACTTTTAACAGAATCAGGGATTTAAAGTTCTTGTCATATCTTGAAAATTTTCCAACCTATTTCCTGACTTTTTTGTCATCTCAAGGTCCATGTGTTTGAAAATTAATTATAAGTTTCAAAATGGATAGGTATTTGTTGCCACCCTTTAAAGTTCATGAAATAGGAACTCAAAGAAAGGGACTATTGTCTTCTTAAGTGAAAATTATAAACATATATACTCTATGGGTTGAATTTTGCTTTCCATTTGATCCTTGCATTGCAACTAGGTGTATACTGGAAGTTATCATGACTTGAGGGCAGTTATTGTCTCACAAAATATGGTTTTATCTGTAATCATGAAGGAAATATATTGTTTTATTGTTTCCTGAAGTTTTGTAGTCCTCATTGTTTGATTTCATGCTTACTCTAAGCTATCCCACAAAAAAACCCAAAGAGAATGATGTAAACAAAATTTAAGTTAATGGAAAACACTTGATTGTTGAGATTCTCAACATTGTTTAATTTTTGTTGTTATTGTTCAAAAAATCTGATTTTCAATCTGTGGTATAAAAATAAATTGCAAAAATCTAGGGTTTTTATTTGTCTTTTTTTTAGCACACTAAGAGATTGAGTTGGTAGATATGGTAAGGAAAGAGAAAGGTTTTTTACCCTCATGAATATGTGAAATGTAAACAATGGGACTGCAAGTTCAATTTCATGTTGCATCATTTTTACATTAATATTAATCAAATTATTTGCTCTTGATTTGGTGCTCAGTTTGGAGATTGCTACCATGGTCAGAATAACTCTGTGAGGGCATTATTTATATTCTGTAGTGGGTAATTTGCAGCAAGGAAAACAAGTGGCAATTACAATAATTTGACAGACAATATGTATACAGATTTTTTCTTCTTCAAAACCAGTATATTTTTTCTATTTTTTGTTCATTAAATAGTCTACAATGTAAATTCCACCTCTTTGAAATAAAAAACTAAGAAAACTGCATATTTACTGTTCAGCAGTTTCCCAACAAATTTGGGTTTTTGAGAAAACTACTTTAGTCTGTGCCTTTAAACACTTGCCAAAACTTGGCTTGTCTTTAGGAAAAGAAACCCCAACAACAAATATAATCCAAATGGCCAACAAATTTGTATTGAAAGCAGCGTTTTAGAATGAACACTTTTCTATGTAGTTTAAGGGTTTTTTAATATCCACACAGCACCTAAAATCAATACTTTTTACCTTTGCCCATAACAAAAATAATAAAGAGATCTGTGCTTTGTGGAGTACTCAAATCAGAGTAAAGCAGGCATTCATTTCAGCTCTGCTATGCTCCCTGTCCAGGCAGGCAGAGTACAAAGCAGCTGGGAAGTGTTTGAACTGATCTTACCATGACAGCTCCTTAGGAGTACAGGGTACAGTGGTGTCATCACGTATAATAAGTGCAGAAAAATTACAAAAACTATTGCAAAACATTTACCAATATGTGCAGCAAGTATTAGTTCTTTTAAAACACCTGAAAACTTAAAGCAATGCTTGTCTATTAACTGGTGGTCGTCCATATAACTGTATGCCTACAAAGTGATTTGTTTCTTGTGCTTTATAAGGAAGGCAGCATTCTGAAACTTGGTTTCAAGAATGTTGTGTTTTGTTACGTCTTTCAAAACCTTTGACATCCAAAAAATAAATAACAGTGTTTTAAAACATAACTTGGTCATTAGGACACTATTTTTAGAGCCCAACAAATGCATTTTATTTTCAGCTTAGCTTGTGAACCTTACAACTCCTATACTTGCTGTAATTGTACACTGTTACAGCTTCCAAGAAGACTAAATTTTCTAAGGTCTTACTGGCTTGTTTCTATTAAAAAAAGAACAACATACTTCTCTTAATGGAATCTGTATTCTGATACTATTTTGGAAATTAACCACTAAAAGAGAAGAATTACATCTAATCTAGATAGCCTCTCATCATGAGGATTATTCCTCTTAGATCATGAAAACCTTTAGAATATGTGTGATGGCTTTTGCTTCACTAGCAAAAAAGAAATCTGTGAAATATCCCCTACCAATGCAAGTTTACACATGTTTTCCTGAGTGATCTGCTAGACATAATTGCTCTAAACCAGGGACTTATGCAGAGATTTTTCCCAATTAATTATTTTCAACTAGAAATCTTGCTATTTCTGTTCAGAAATACAACATATGAGGTTTTGATTAGATTGGTGTTAGAGATAGTTCACTCCTCTGGAATTTGTACAATGTTTCTAGGACATTTTTCATATATTCTAATTTTCTTTGACTTTACTTAGATGTCCACAGATTGCCCCAAATAATTAAAACTTCTTTTATTTCTATAGTACTGTAAAATCCATACTTTTAGATTTCACAAATTACAATGCATCCTGATGCTGTGACAACACGTACTTTTTTTGCCATTTTTTTTTTTCTAGTATTCTTCATGTCTCTCGGCCTCCAGTGGCAGAATTTGTGCCCAAGTAAAGGCAATGCCTTTTAAAATTGTTCAGCATATTTCCAATGTGATATTTTTCAATGAATCATATTGTTAAGAGGTGAAGCCCCTTAAGAATTTCCAATGTGATAATTTTGATGAGAGATGAAGGAATAACACTCTGATAATATGTTATTATTTAATGTACTCTTCCTAATTTCTCATATCTCAAATATTGAAAGAAAAAACATTTTAAAAAATTAGTGGAAATAAAGAGTAGTCCTTCATCATTTGCTGCAAATGTTATTTCTGCACAATGCTCCTTTGTGATAGCTCAAGTGGATCAAGTTTTTTGGAACTGCCAACCTTTTAAAAATATCTCTTCTTTTGTCATAGGAAAATTCATATTATCTTGGACCCAAAAGTTACGGACAAGAGACCAAGCTCACTGAAGACTCTCCCAAGACTGCTCAATTTTTCATTAATCACCTCCCAGAATCCCAGATGGCTGTAGATAATATGATTCAGAGTTTAATTATTTGAGCATCAAAGCAAGAAAATTTCAAAAGCTCAAGATCTGGTCAAAGACTGAGAAAATCAACCAATTTCCTGTGAGACGGCACAACGGACGTAAAGATTTACCCAAAGAAATAAACAACTTTCTATCATTAAATATCAGAAATTAAAAATAGAAATCTATTAAAAATAGCAATGAAAAGGCTGGCAGGTTTTCTTTGTCCAGTTTATCTCCATTTTAAGTAAGTTTTGTAAGATGAACTTTAACATGAAATAGCTATCATAAAAATTTTATTAGTACAGTTCTTCACAAGCTGGAATAGTGCTGTTACCGTGCACTGATGGCCTCATCCTACGCTTCTAGCTGGGTCTTATCAATCTCATGTTGGGTTCTGCTGTAAAAGCACCACAGCAGACCCAGCTTGCTGCTGGCTGTGCTCTGCCTTTCTTTCACCGAACATTTTCTGCCTTTCTTTGCAAAGAGTCTTCATTTGAGAATTTGGATTCCAGTCATAGCAAGATCATTATGGTGTTCCCTCCTGGGTAACTATACCAGAACAAGTAGCTTTTGGTGTATTTTTTTCTGGGAAGGTTTCTCTCAGTTGAGAAGCACTACTCTTTCTCTCTGTGACACAGACCAAATACAATAAGTCAAAATTCTTGAATCATACGATGCAAAGTATATCCATGCTGAATGGAAGGTGAAAGCTGTGTAAACAGTTACAACAGACATCTTTGTAAACAGTCAGAATTAAATTCTTTAACTGAGATAAACATATCCCATAATTATTTTAATCTGCTTAGTGTCAAGAGCATCTGCTTATCTGCAATCAGCCTGGCTAGTTGCTTGCATGGTTATATTCCCCTGGCTATGCCAGAATATTCTGAGAGTTATCACTGAATCTTTTCTCAGCACATGTAAATTCTGAAATGTGCTAAAAATGGAGACTGAATCTAGAATTCCCTAGACTGAAACTGGATGTAGGTATCTTACCAAAAGTCATACTTTTTCTAATAGACAAACTTGGTAACTGTTTTTGGGAATAGAAAATCCTATGCTCTAGATTTCAAAGAGTTCCACATTATACAAAAGCCTTTAGTAAAGCATACTGTCTTTGGAAAATTACTGCATCTCTTTGGATGCTTGAAGCTTTTGTGATAAGGAAACTGATGCATAGAATTACTGCACAATAAAATCTGGAATGTATGTTGGAACATACTGGGTCCTAATACTGAAACAAAAAGTGTCAAATAAAATCCAAAACAGATCTAATGGAAGGCATAAAAAGAGACAGTGCCTGCAATTATTTGAAAAATTTCAGAAGTTTAATTTGCAATTTTACAGGTTCACAAAATGCATCTTTTTGTATGAACTGACAGATTGACACACTGAACAAAATCCTGAGATTGGAAAAAAGTCACAAAAATGAAACAGAAATACAACAGAAGAACATCAAAACTTCTCCATATTGTGCAAACTCAAAAGCCGTGCAGGGGTAGGAATAGATTTAATGTATAATGTTGCCATATTTTGAAACACACGGGTACAAATATTATGTGCATACACAAAGTTCAGATATTTGCTTTAAGAAAAGATTTTCAGTGTGTCACTGTATCATAGAATCATAGAATATCCTGAGCTGGAAAGGGTCTCACCAGGATCATCAAAACCCAACTCCTGACCCTGTGCAGCACAGCCTGAAGAGTCACCCATGTTCTTGAGGGCATTGTCTAAACATTTCCTGAACTCTGTCAGGCTGGTGCTTTGACCACTTCCCTGGGGAGCCTGTTCCAGCGTCCAAACACCCTCTGGGTGAAGAACCTTTTCCTAATATCCAACCTAAACCTCCCCTGACACAGCTTCAGGCCATTCCCTTGGGTCCTGTCCTGGTCACCAGAGAAGAGAGATCAGTACCTACTCCTGAGCCTTCTCCTGTGAGAAAGTTGTACACAGTATCAGTTTAACATGAAAATTTGTGATGCTGGAGTTAGAACATTAATTACTCTGGATTGTAGTTCCACAACTGAATAACCCTAAATTTAACTTTAGTTAAATAATACAGTTGTTACAGGAAGTCACTGTCAGTGCCATTACCAGGAAACCAATTATCAGGAAAGTTGTGTGCAAAAACTGGCTTGATGTGTTCCTTTATCACAGTCATTTCAAGACATTCTTTGCTTTGAAAACTCCAGAAATTCACCAAGACAGTCACTGTCAATTGAGATCACAAAAACTCTTGGTGATGGATACACAGAAATTTCATTAAGTGAGTGAGGCAGAAAAGGATGTTAATCCAGTAATTCATATAATAAATACCAATAGGTATTTTTCCATGGATCTCAGCAGCAGACCTACTGGAAAGAAAAGAAAGAAAAAGGAGAACACCAAAAAAAACCAAACCAAAACAAAACAAACAAAAAAAAACACACAACAAAAAACCACAAAAATTGGTGGGAAACCCCCTTTTTAAAAAATTTGATTTTACACCATTTTTTTACTGGGTATAGCAAAGGAAAAATATATAAGAGAGATAAGGTTCGAAGGCCCTTAGAGTGAAAATGTGATAAAACTGAATGGTGAGCATGATAGGGTCTCAGTGATACTTCCAGAGGTGATTAGGCTCACTGTATGAATGCAATATATTTTAAGTTTTTGTCTGGTAAGGAGGTGTGTGAAATGTGAAAAAGAGTCAGCAGGCAAAGAGAAAGACTAGCCCCAAGTCTATCTGTCTCACATCCAGAACTGCATATCTTCCATACACCTCCTTTTTAAAGCAAGTGTTTTAACTTCTAGAATCACCTGCATAATAAATGTTGGCTTGTCAATGGTGTAACAAGAGGGTTGTTAGCTAAGGCATTCAGCTGAGAGTCAGAGGAACATCCCTTCATGAAGGGAAGAAGCTTGAAATTTGACTTCTGACCTCCAGGGAGACAATGAAGGTGACATGTCCTACAGTGGTGTTTTGGAGTGGGTGGAGGTAGAGGAGGAAGAAGACAAGAAGTGTGGCTGTGATAATTGTTAGTGTTTATACATGCAAAGGCCAGCTGGGCAAAAGGTTTGAAAATTTGCTGCTACAGAGACATGCAGAACTTGTTCTAAGGATTTAGGCAGCATTATGCACATCCTGTAAGAGAAATGTGGATACTGCAAGTTTTATATGCAGACTCCATATTTTTGTACCTAAACATACCTGTCTCAAGAATCTAATCCTTATATTTGACCTGATGAAGCAGAAAGCCTGTGACAGCTGTGATCAGATATATCAAACTTAGTGCTTTCCCTGTTGAATCATTCTTCTTTTTCTTTTCCAGGCATACTCAAGTTTGAAAGTTTTCCTCTAGAGCATCTCTGGGGCATGCTTTGTTTTGCAATTCACAGCTCTGCTTGTGAAGTAAATACCAATAAGTCTCACCCCGAGCTCATAAAACCTTTGCCTGGCAGCACGTAAAACAGCTTTGTTGCTCTCCTGCACTGCTCTGTCTACATTTTCTAACCTTAAACCACCAGTTTTAGAGATGTGAGGCTGGTTTGATCTTCATCTGCATTCAATCTGTTCTCATTCTTAGCAGAGCAGGAATCACTGAGGGATGCCAGCTATTGTGTGTCTTTTGTTAATGGGACATATGCCCACTAAACTTGCTTAAAATGATTAAACACTTATTCATATGGTCCTGTATTTTAACATGAGCATGGGATTTTGCCTCAAAGAATTGCAATAATTTTTTTTTTTTTTTTTTTTACCAGGCAGGAGAGTGACTGTTTAATACTTTTTAATTAATATAATTTACTTTGAGATTTCCTATCATTATACCTTTTGGTTGCTAAGTGAATCCTTTAAACTTTAAAGGAAAATTATTCCTTTTTTTTTTGTTTCATATTGGGAATAAAATGAAAAAGATGAAGAATTGGCCTCTCTTCATCAAACTTCTTTTCTTTTTGTACCTTTCTTTCTCTAGTGATTGATCTTTCTTTTGCCATCAGACAGTTCTCTAATTAATTGCTTTGGCATCTCTCCATCTATAGTGTATATTACATGTATTAAAAAAAAAACAACAAACTAAAAACAAGATTAGGAAAAAGACAGGTTTCTAAGGTCATCTTGTTTTTCTTACATATGTAAAAAGAAACATAAAATTATGAGTTGCTTTGTGTTTTTGTTCCATAATCGTTTGCAACATTTGTTGTTATTTTTAAATAGATTCTTTAAATAATCTCTTGCCTGAGGACACAAACAAGAAAAGTAGTGTGTAGATGCTAAGACAGTGTAGCACATTAAAGAAGTGAAAAACTTATTGTATAACCTGCCCATTGCCTACTCTGCTGCTATTCTCCAGAGAGAATTCTTCTTCAGTGTTTTCTATTTTGCTATAATGAGATTATACAGTGATCCGGGATGCAGACTTCTTCAGTCTCTTTGTTATTTTCCCTCTGGGGTTGTCACTCATGTCAGTATTTTTAGATCACTACAGACATGATATTTGTTTATAAGTGTATTTGTATATGTATGCATGGATATGTGTTTATATGCAGAGAGGCAATCCTGAGAAGTACAGATAATAGAGACTGAAGAAAACATAAACATTAAAATGATACATTCTCCCTGTTTTAATCTCACAAAGACATTCTTAAATGATGAATGCTTACAATTCTTCCTAGAAGTCAGCTTGCTTACAGTTACCTCCATGCTGACTGCAGGAAGTCACTTCCTCAGCAGGCTAAATTGGCATGTCTCTGTCAGTAACTACAGAGCTACACCAGAGGACAATCTGTCCCTGTACAAGCATAAATCATGCAAGGACTAATTTTCCTTTGTCTTGAACCCAATAGTACGTAGCATGTAGGAATGAAATGATAAAGAATGAGTAGAACTCTCACTAAAGTCCTAATGGCCAATGTTTGCAGGTAGAAATGAGTAGTCCCTATGAATGGTTCTGCAGAGTTAGGCTCAAATTAAATAGAATCAAATAGGAATAAAAATAGACAGAAACACAAATTAAAATCAATTAAAAGCTCCACAAAAACCCAAGACTTTATCTCCAGGAATTCGTTTTTGGACAAAGCTCTGGACAGAATTACCAGAAAAAGTAATTACCTGGTTGCTTTCCTGCCTCATATCTAGGGCTCTCTTTGGTGCCTGAAAAAAAGCTTTAACCGTACTGATACAGACTCTACTAAAAAGCCCTGGAGAATTAATTGTATGTGTGAGGTCATGGGGTTACAGTAGCAAAAATGTTTTAGAAAAATGGCAAACTTGTTATGAATCTCTGCATCTAGCTAGCCATTTGTAGCACTAAGTACACTGTGTTTCCAAAATTGTTCCATTTGGAAGAAGGCCAAGCTCATAAAGTGAAAGACTGATTTGAAAAGAGCCAGGGGAAGTTTCAGGTTCAAGTGACTTGACACCGCATCGAATGTCAAATCTTGGTTGAGTTTCACACGGCAGCAAAACAAACAAACAAACAAACAAACAAACAAACTAACAAACAAACAAACAAACAATCGTTCTCCATGAAAAAACAGTTGATGACCAGAAACAAACCTGAATCAGCCTCTGAGTCAAGTTTTACACAAAGTTGCACATGTAAAGCTCTATTTGGAGTTCTGGAATGTAATTATGATTAAGACTTCAAAACACCTTTTTCATTAAATTCAGAGCTTAAATTGTGCAATTTATTTGCATTTGGGATAAAAAGAGATGCATATTTTGTATGTTGGAATTGGATTTGTAGAAGCAAAAGCTCATTTCCAATGACAAATATTACTAAATCCATTTCCAGTTATGAAACACTAAATTGTTTTTTAAGTGTGAGCCAGCTCTCTTAATAGGCTTTCAATATTAATCCTCTAATGTTTATTGTTTCTTTACTTTTTAGAGGTTATGATAGAATGGATGAATCTGGAAAGTCTGAATGAGATTAAAACTAGAATTTAGCATTAAGAATTAGAATTACCTGGCATAAGATTTTCAATTTATGTTTAATAGGGTTAAAATTGTGGCTGTAATTGTAGCATATTTCTTCCTAGACAATATAGGATTTAGATGAGCTTAGAGGTTGGAGACTATCTTTAATATTAGACTTCTCAATATCAAACTTTTTTGAACATTTTTAGTATTGAAATACTCAGAAAATACCTGCACTCACACATTCTTGCACAGGAACTTGCTGAATAGAACAAAGGAAAAATTACATTTTTAAATATTACCTTTGACAGAGCAAACAAAATTATAAATAAAAAAACAGAAATTTCAATTCTGCCCTTAGTTTACACAGCAATGGCAGGCATAGGAATGTCTAAGTAGATCAGTAGCAACCATAAAATGTAATGCAACAATGACACGCTGTGTGGTCTAAATGACAAGGAGGTGGAGAAAAAAATTTCTTTTCCAAGTTACAGTATGAATCAGATGCTTTTTGGAATATTAATACCAATTTTAAGAAAATAAATTAGATACCATTACAGTCAAGAAAGCAGAAATTTTAAGGTCTGTATTCTTCCTAATTGCTAACACTAATAATTAAAAAAAAAAAATCATAGACATGATGTTTAAGTTCTTCTGCACGTGTATCTGGCTTTTCAGGGTGTAAATATAGTTCTTTTTTTGAGAGAGAAGCCACTGAAATCTCTAAGTTTTCCCGGTTCTTTGGGCTACTAGCAGTTTTTCTCTGATCCAGAAAACTTCTCCTTGTTTAGGTGTTGACTTATATATAAGGTTAAAATTATGGTGATTGAAATTAAGCATATGCATATGCATAAGCATATGTAAATGCTCCATTACAGCAGTCTCCTGTATGAACCAGCTTTCTGTCTCTGGCTACTCCACTGATGAGTTGTGCCAACAATGATGCTAATTAGGAGTGGAACTGCCTCACAAATTGTAGCAGAGTGTATTGAAAGCCTTAAAAATTTAGTACTACTTCAAGAACTTCATTCACTCAATATGACCAACTATTTGCCACTGAAATAGTATGTAAACTGAAAACATTCAATAAAAATGCAAATCCCAAACTCAAGTCTTTTCCTTGGTGATATTGAGTATCCTGCCTTTTTCATGGAGCAGATATGATGTACCTACAGCAGGTAGGCCTGCTCCACTCTGGGATACTCCAGCGTTTCCAGCGGCACTTTCCGAAACACAGTCAGGTAAACCTCCATAAACCATGAATCAGGAACGTGGAATAGCCTTTCTCTGTGTTTCTGCTATTGTGGCCATGCATTTACTCTTAAATTTGTCCACTTTTTGCAAAATACTGTTGGGACTTCAGTTACACATTTTTCATAGGTCTAGACACCTGGTCTGTTCAGAGCAAAGGATTCTATGCACTGACCTCCACTTCCATATCCAACCATCAAATTTTATAGAATTACAGATACATGACCCAGCAAGAGAACTATTGTCTTGTCTTTTTCACTTCAATGTCCAGTTGTGTCTGATTAACTGGTTTGGATTTCGCACCAAATTTAAAGAAAACATTAAAGAGCATGGATTGAAACAGCGGCTGAAACATGGGTTTTTCAAATGCAACTCATAGTAGCTGCAGAGACAAGAAAACTAGAAAATACAACACTAAAATGCCCAGGTTCTGCTTCTCCATCCTCAATGGACTATCCCTCCTAGAAAAGAGATAGCTTAAAAAGAACATTCTACAGCTAGGAGCATTTCTGATCTCTAAGGCTACATTGTGTTAATGCCAGTTTCACTGCATTTCTTCTGATCTCTTTGGTAAATATCATCCAGTTCTGCTGGTCTATTGCTGCTGAATTCCCAAATTGCTCTATAATTTCTTCTTTATGGACTTCAATGTCTGTAAAGGCTACACAAGAGAAAGGCCATTGGAAATTGAATTTTCCTGCTATCCAGATTAATGAATGCCTTAATAACCTCATCTCAATTATTGCTTATATTTACATCTAAAATATCATTTTAAAAAAGATAGAATCTACAAAAGCCTACCTTTAATGCTGTTGCAATTTCACTCTTTCAAGATGGTAAAAAGACATGCAAATACACAGCCCACGTGATTGTTTTCATTCTTAAATCACTAAAACTAAAATAATAAAATCTAATCAGCTTCATTTTTGTTGTAATTTTCACAGATTCATTTTAGACAGGCTCACACATTAAATCCTGACCGTATGTGATCTAAAATAGGGTAAAGGACAACAAATTCACCAAGAAAATTTACAGAATCGTAGGACTAGATAATCAGATGCAGCCATTGAAGCACTAGAATGAAATAATCTGTGTTGCCTCTTGAAATCATCTGAAACCTGCTTTGATCTGCTGTTGCTGCAGCAGCTCCTTGCTGCCAGGACACAAGCTAGCTAGTTTCAAAATGTGCTGAATATATAAAAAATGCTAGAGTAATGCATTTATATACCTGCAAGTGATTATACACAATTGTATTTCTGCACGGTATCTCCTCCGTGATACAAAACCTCTTGCTCTGTTTCTAGAGCAGAACACGATTTATACTTTCTGTGGATCAGACACCAAGGGTATAAAGAGATGGACACATATAATACACAAATAAAAGGTACAATAAATACCTCCAAATGTGAATGTTTTAATATAATATATAAATATACCTATAAATATAAGTATACCTAGGATTTACACGACACTGAACTTGAGATTAAGTAGTAAGTACTTTTAACTCTTGGAAAAAGGAATGCTTATTTGAAACTTGACTCGGGAAGGAGAGTGAATGAAAGCACATCTGTAGACATTAAAGCTTATTTGTATTTGTTTAGGAAAAAGGCATCTGGTTTATATGAAAAAAGGAATCTGGCCTATAGGGAAATATTTCACAAGTCCATAATATTTTTAAGACTCAATCCCTACAACAGAAAGGCTAAGCCTAGATGGATGTAGGGTAACATCTGTAACAACAGCATTTTCTCTCCCTGGGGGAGACCAGGCTCACTTTCTGAGACAAGGTAAGCTCCTAAAAGTTTAGGCCACAGGTAATTTTCCTGACAGTTCTTTGCACACATGGGAGAGGGGAGGAAAAAGGTCAGAGGAGTGAAGGGAAGGTCCTGGAAATCAGCAGAGAAAAGAAAGTAGAGAGGAACTGAAACGTATGAGAATATCTGTCCTAAAACTTGTCATTATTCCCCCCTTGCTCATAGTACTATGTTTTTAAAGGAATGATTGTATAAATCTTGGGTAGAAATAGATACCAAGCAGCATGTGATTAGACATTAGAGAAAGACATTCCAGGAACATTAAATGGACTGGAAATTAGAAATAATGAACACTGTACCAAGTATCAAAGACTGTCTAATTTGTAAACTTGATATGATAATGTGATCTGAAGGGGAGTGAGTGAAATTCACTGACAATTCACTCATCATAGGGTCAGCTGAAAAGGTGATAGAACCTTTTTGTATTTCTCAAAGACACAATTCAATGAAACATAGACAGCACTCCCCAAATAATAAATATGTCCAGAAAATTGCAAAAAAATCTTAGTCTCAGAATAACTGGGCTCACGAATGTTTTTTTAAAATTTCTTTAAGATTACTGCCAGATATAAATAGCATTTAAGATCTTATTTTTGAAGTAAGCAAGTAATTTAAAGTGATTTTCTTATTAGGAGAAAGATAATCTAAGGTCTAAGTCCCTCCAAGGATGTAATAGAAAACCATTCTTCTGAGTTTTAGATATATGAAAAATATTGGAAGGAATGTTTATTGCACAAATGACCTTCTTAGTAGGAAGGATAACAAAGTCAATGCAGAATACAGGCATGTCTGTCCTACAGATCATATAAATATAAGATTTAATGCTGTTTAGGATGTTCTGTATATTCCTTTTCTTCAATGTTAAACTATGCTTTGAAATATTCTCTCTTCCTAGCTGATCTGTGAGTTGCTTGCTGCAGTTTGCTGATTCTATCTGCTTTTCCTGCTTTTATCAAAATCTATGACAGTTTTACCATAGTTTTTATAAACTCTTCTTAGGTGATAGCTGCTACTTAAATAGCCTGACAAAAAGATATGTACTGAAAACCAAACTCATGCACTAAACAAAAAGTTCTGTCATCAACTAAGGAAGCCTTGCATTCTATGGACCTGTATCTTCTGGCTGACTCCATTTATAAATGAATGAATTTAAAGATTCCAGTGGAATCCACATATTCTTAGGCATCAGGAAGTGGTGGGGCAGGGAGAGAAGTAATGGCTTTATAAAATTTCAAGAGTACTGAAATGTAAGAATCTCTTTTTTTCTTTTTTCTTTTTTTTTTTTTTTTTTTTTTGACAGTAAAGATTGCACATGTCAGAAGTACCTGGACTGAGGAATAGATTCTCTCTTCTAATAAGTGTAAGGTCAACTTTATTTTTTCTCTAAAGTTAGGCCATTTGTAATAGAGCTGTCCCATATTGATTCTCCAGTGTCTTGCATGGCAAGTGTTCATGCCAAATAATTTCTCTCCATGGAAACTTGTGTATTTGGCTCCCCATTTTCATGAGGTTTGCAGGTACCAGCAAATTTGAATGTTGATATATCTGAAATTGACAATGAGTTTGAGAATTGCTGAGAACTTACAGACTTAACACCTACACATACTGAAACAGCGTGATCATGTATGATCCTCATTCCTAAAGGAATCAAAATCACAAAATACCTTTTTATAAAACGAGACAGCAACTGTCTCTGGAAGACACAAGCTAATATGTGTTAGAAATTAAAATGCATGTAGATCATGGATCTAATAACTAACTTTGTTAAAAGAGAGGCTATATGATTCTGCTTTTACTTGGACAATTCATGCTGTTCATGGACTGAATAATAATACATGCATTTTGGCAACCATCTGAATACACAGTATGCTGCAAAGCAATAAATGCACATAATTTTACATATCCAACACCCCAAATAAATTGTCATAACAGAAATCTGGAAAATTATATACAAATATGCGACAAGTAAGCATACTCTTTGGAGGATTTGAAACAATTCCCTAGGCACTTTTATTTCTTCATTAGGACTGAATACAGAAAATCCATTGGTGTACTTGCATTAAAACATCTTTGCACTTTAGTGATAATTATTTTTCACAAATAATTTGAGACTCCCAGAATGAAGGAAGATCTAGATTGTCCTGAGTCAGCTATACAACTTGTACCTTTTGGTCTTTTTCTGATAATAAAAGGCCTTTCACATATTTTCTGTGCTGGAAAATATGAGAAAAATAAATACAATGAAGAGTAAAGGACAGGCTCTTGGTGCGTTCTTTGAAGAACTGTTGTATTTATTAAACTAAAAGTTATTTTCTTACAAGGTCTTTGCAGTCTCCATTAATCATTTCTTCAGCTAAATCTGCCTGTTAGCATATTTCTAGCTGCCATTGCATGCTCGGAGCATTTTCTTTAAGCAGACCATGCATTTGTTTTTGACAGAGGTTGGCCTTAAGACAAAATCATCCATTCAAATCAATAACCATCATGTAACAATTGTTGACTAAGCCAATGCCTTCTCCTTCTGAAGAAAAATCCAGTGGGAATGCTGTATAATTTGAAATTTGCTTTTATATCAGGACTCATCTTTGCAATTCTGCTCTGTCTCTCTCCACCTGGTGGTTGTTTTGTATCGTTGCAGTCAATTATTTCAGGGCTCAAGCTGCATGTTATTATTTCCCTGTGTATAAACATTTTAGGATGTTATCCTTTTTCATTCAGTTATCTATCTGCTAGCCTATAAAGCTGAAATTTATATTTGAAAAATATATTTTAATGGAATATTTAATGGAATAACTTTTTCTGTCTTGTCCAGGAAAGGACAACTGTGGGTTACAACATGCTTAGAGCTTCCCATATCATGTCAGATATATTTTCTTTGTGACTCTTTTTCTTGAGAACTCAGCTAAGGACACCTTAAAAACATGACAGATGATCAGAAAGCAGCCTTCAGGGAATTTTCTTTAAGTTAAATTCTGTAATATCTTAAAAGAGGAGAAAACAAAAGATTCTGTAATTAAATACAGAAGACTCCTCCCTCTCACCTTTTCACAAAGTTCAAATTGGAGTGGATCAACAAAAAGCTGGTTCTGATTATTGCTGTGCTTAATTTTAAAGCTAAGTGTCTAGTGACAGCACAGTTTGAGGTGTTTTGGTTACCTCTGTAGCTCAGAGAGAGCTCATACTGCAAGTTAGTTATCTAAATTCTGGGGATGACAACTGGTTCATCACCTAGATCACAGCTAACACTGGAAACAGCATCATGTCCTAATCCCACCTGTAAATGCAAGGGCTACATCTTTGTCTGGAAGCAGGACTTTGTCTTCAGTTGGGATTAACATTTATTTCTGGGTTCTTTTATGTACTTAATTCATTTACACTTTAGAATAGATAAATAAAATAAAGATTCTTAATTTCGTTCAGCATACAAATAATTGGCTGGAAATAGTTGGAAGACCAACATGTGTCATTCATGAGACTTTTGATTTTAGAAGGATGAAGCAGATATCATCTCATTCCATGTGGTTAATGTGCTTTCTTTTTTTCGCTTATAAACTGAAAGCTTGGACCTCACTCTAGAGCCTGCTATGTAAAGCCTTTGGGAAGGAAAACTGAGACCTGGAGGCCCTTCATTAATCTAATCAATACTGAATATTAAAGTATTCACAAAGTGGAGCACCTGATCATTTTTGTCTCCCAGATGAATCCATCAAACCTTTTAATCACACTCATTCTGTCTTCTGTGCCAAATAAATGTGCATCGATTCCATGTAAAGTGGAACGATTTGAGCTTAAGGAAAAAAAAAATGGCAAAAGCACTTCCTTTCCCTAGACTTCACCTCTGTGTGACCATTAGGGAAAAACAACTACAGGATGCATGTATTCCAGGACCAGAACAGCTAACCCACACAACGCACACTGTTCCCATGTGTCTCTAAATCAAAGCTGACCTAGTAAGGGATAGCTTTGTTTTTTTCTGGAATCAAACTACGCTGAGTATTCTCTGAGAAAGCAAACCAAAACCAGCCCTGCTGGTGACATAGGCAGAAATTTGGGTTATGAACTGGGACATGACTAAAACATGAATTAGACCTGGAACTTCTCTGGCTTACCATGATTCAAGTCAGGAGAGGAGCTGGTTTTTAGCAGTAAACATCCTCTGAGCATCAGCAGTAACAAATAGCCATCTAGTTCAACACTTTAATTTAGGCTATATTATGCAAGATAATTAGTACAGGTTTTGGCTTTGGTTTTTTTCCTTGATTGGGTTCTCCTTTACTGCTTCCTATGACTGTAATTTGTGGCTGCTTTTCTTCCCAAATAAAAGTTGCACAAGGCTATCAGTCATGCAGGTTTTCTAGCAGGTGAATCATTAATAATTCATTTTGATGAGAGCGACCACTGCTGTGAGACAGCCCCATGACAATTTCCAAAGGACCATTTGGTAATAAATATTCAACAATTTGTAATGTTTAGTTCTGAGTCATGTCCCAGTACCCATCAATGGCTGGATGTGTCCACTGTCCATACATAATATCCCCTTTCACCATCATTTAATGACATCAAAATCATGCATTGCACCATCTTGAAACAGCACATCTTGAAAATTAGCAGATTTTTAAAGTCACCTTGTCAACTCTAAGACTATGCTTCAGCCTTGTAAGTCCATAAACTCTTCTTAAATGCTTATTAAAAATTATAAATGATGTTTCTACTTCAGTGGAGCTGCTCTCATTTACACTGTAAGATGATTTGGTTCATTATTTGCAAATTCAGGTGATGTAGAATGGAAAGTTGTGTGGGAAAATGACAATGGAAACAGACAGCATACTCTTAAAAGGATAAGAATGATAGCTGGGAGGCATTTCCAAACCTAACCCCACAGTGAGTTATCAAATATTGGATGGATTTATAATCTAGTGATATGTTGTTTTGGGGTTTTTTGGTTTTTGTTGTTGGGTTTTTTTTTCATCAGGTAAACTCAATTCTTGTCAAGTTCATTCAGCTTTTTTTTTTTTTTTTTTTTTTCTGAGTAATAGACACATGGAAATTATGCTTGTACCAAATATCTGCAAGGATATGAAACAACAAAACTTTTTAACAAGTGTTTCAATCTGTCATTTCTTTGTCTTCAACTCATAATTGTTGAGGAAGCTCTCGGGTTCGGTGGGTTTCCCGAGATTCGGGTGGTTTAAAGTCCTTTGCCCTCTGGAAAGCCCCAAGCCAGACGCAGGAACAACACGGAGTCCTCAGATGTTCTTTTTCACGGTTTCTCATGTTGTTTATTATTTCTTATCTTTTCTTTCTGCTC
>VZUI01042688.1:0-56354 GCA_013401135.1 Cettia cetti
TCCCTTTTATCCAGGTAGGAAGTCTGGGCTCCCCCCAACACTGGGTGGAGCATCTCACAATGGGATGATGGAATGTGCCATGTGATTGGTGAGCCTTAATGGGCCATTATCAGCAGATATCCCCGTGGGGGGAGAATGAGTGATGAAAGCGATAAGGAACACTGCCCCACCCAGTTTTAACAGCTGGGCCATTATCAGAAAGCATCCACACCCCTCCCCCCGCAGTTACAAGAGACAAAGAAAAACCACATTTCCCCAACTACCTTGAACAGATGAAATAGAATACACATTTTTTGGCTCTATAACCCAAGACACTTAGGTAGAGTTGCTAATAAGAAAATAGTAAAAGGAGAAAAATGGGAATATGAACAAAGGATAAAAGGAGAAAGGAGAAACAGAAACAGAAACAATATGGGGCTTAATGCTATAGCAGTAAGTAGCAGATTAGTATAATTATACCAGAGCTTTCTCTTTCCCAGCCCCATCTCATTATTCAAGCTTGTAAAGGTTGCTGGTTTTTTTTTTTTTTCCCCAGGAGAATAAATAAGGGAGGCAGGAAGAGCTTTTATTGGTAAAAAGTGCAGCAAGAAAAACTGTTTGATGTTTGTAGGACTTATTAACAGTCTTACACAGGTATTTTCAAGACTAGGAACCGCCAAGTAAGACAATGGTTTTTTCTAAAGGCAGTTACTTAACAGCAGATATAATCTCAATTTCTTTTAACATGCATCAAAAAGAGTAAGTACTAATGGACACACTTCTCAAACACAGTGGCACCTTCTAAGAAGCTTGAACTGATGGACAAATCAATATTCAGAACAATCTCAGAGTCTGAAAGAGTAAGATAAGTAACAGCAGTACATAGTTCTGTAGTTCTTCAAGGTCTTTGCAATACTGAGATGGATGAGCTTATTCTTTTCACACCAGTAACAATACTATCAATTTCACCACTGGAGTGAATTCTCCTGTGAATAACCCACCTGGAAAGTTACTGTGTGCCACCATACCAATTTTGAAAAGGAAAGCTACTCAAGAAGGTTTAAGCAAATCATATTTGTCCACCAGCAAATCTTTTGAAAATTTCAGTATCAAAGACACTGATGCTATTCTCTTTAAAAAATGTCTAAGAACAACATTATAAAGTTTAGATGTAATGTCCATTTTAAAACCTACCTATATATTGGACATATTTGCCCAATAGACTAACTCTCCAAAAGGAATCCCTGTTATCTACAGGAAAAACAATTAACAGTTTAACAGCCAGTGGTTTATTAACCAATTGTTTAATGCAGTTTGAAGTCTTAAACATTTTTATCCCTGAAGTAAAATTAAATTTTAAATAAACCCTGTCCATGTTAATAGCTTTATTTAAACTAAAGATTCAACCACTTAGACATGATTCTAAGAGCAAATACCATCAAAAATAGTTAAGGTTGCACAGTTTAAATGACATTCCATTTTTCTCATCCTTCTTCCTAAAACCAATGTTCTTACTTGGCATCACAACTTATGAGTGAAATAGGCTTATGGTATAAAAGCAGCCTGGGCACTATTCCTGTTAGAAATGAAAAGGTATTGGGAGACCTATTACGTGCAAGATCAAAGTGTACCTCTGCTCAGTACTAGCAGAGACCTCCAGGCTATCATGCATTTTACACACTATCACCAGACTTTGCAATAAGTGTTTGGGAGTTATCTTTCGAAGCTTCAGCCCCTGGATCCTTGCAACTGAATGAAAATCTTTCAATAAAAAATACACTTCTAAACCTTGAGATCTTGGAGTGACTTAAGCAGTCATAGAAGTTGAGCAGTAACAAGAAAATCTCCCAAGTACACGGCTCATGAAAAAAAAAGAATCTCAGTATTTTTAATAACTTAACTAAAGCTTTGTAATTTGTGAGACTGGTAAGATGGCCTAATGTTATGTGCTTTATGGACAGCATGTTCAATAATTTGTGCCCTCAGCTCTAAAGTAGTGTTCCATTTATTAGCACAGCCACAAGAGTCACTCGTATGAAAGACATCAATCAGTACTGCTCTCAGAGCCACCATGCAGAGGGTCTTCTCACAGCAAAACCATGCCTTTGCCTCCTTACCTTGCAGAGCAAAACTGAAGGTATAGCAAGCAGCACACTGCAGACACACTGTTGATGTATTCGATGTGTTCTAGAGCACTCCTAATCTCTCCTAATTTCTAGCTGTTGTAATGGATAAAACCCGACCACAAAATCCTAATCCAAGGAATCGTGGCTTTCCAAATATATTAAATTTTGAATTTTGTGTTTTCAAAGTTTACTGCAAGAAAAATTCTACTGTGCCCATTTCAAGCACTTCAGATATTTATATAAACACAGAAGACTGACAGAGAACATACTTTTCTGTGCTAATGGGTTTGCAAAACATTTTCATTTACATGTAAAAGTAACTGATTTTCCTATTTTCTTCCCATTTTCACAGATAAATGTTGTCAATATAGTTGTAACTTACAGATATAATTGTACACAGGTCTAAGATGAGTCTTTTCTCATTTTTGAATAAACTCTTGAATAAGTTCCATTTACAGAAGGAAAGCCGTCAAAATGAGATGTTTATGATGGCTATATGTCTTCAAAGTAAGGTTATAATATGAAACTTTAAAGAAGAAAAAAAAATCATCATTGAAAATTCATACATGGAGAGGATCGAAAACTGCCAAATAATGTCACTTAGCGATCACCAACTCCATACAGGGGAGTCATCTTAACCTTAATGCTTCATAATCACTTGTACCGAATTAGTTACTTCTTGAGTTAAGCTTCTTGTACCATAAACACAAAACAGCAAAGTTGACAGGAAAGTCTGTCCTCCTATTTCCTAATCAAAGCCTAAGTCACAACAAGAGCAATGACAGAACACATTATCTCCAAGACTCGAAGGAAATCTGGGCTGGAAATGATCCACCATGAAATACTACGGCCCATATCCAAAGCTAATATGGTAGTCCCTAAAAGTAGATTGTGCAATGAGATTAAGAATTAGAAACAAAAGGGAAACACTGATTGAAGCTTGCTCTCACAAAAAAAAAAAAAAAAAAAAAAAAAAAAAAGTGACACCAATTTCCCCCCAAAAAGCATGCAATGCTGCAGATGTCTACTAATTTTGTTTGATTGTATTTAGAGATGGGATTACAATAGCGGCTACCAACCTCAGCAAAGCTGCATTATGATGACACAGTATAATTCTCCTTATTGAGAGATTTTAATCACAAATATTAGACAGTAACTAAAAGTAAAAAAAAATCCTACACAAATTATCAACATCCCCATTCAAAAATACATAGAGACATAATAAAAACCGCAGTAACAAAATGTGACATTAAAATTTTTTTGATATGTGATCATAGAAGCAATTCATTGTAGTAGCTTCTTGAAAGTTGCCTCAGCAATTGTGTAGAACTGCTGCAATGTTTACACATTGTATGACTTAACGCCAAAAAACAACTCTTTTTAAAATGGAAATGACATTTCTCTGAAAGAGTCTGATTTAAAATCATAGCCAAGTCAATACTCAATGTGATGTTTAAAAATAGCAAAGTACAGGAACACAGTATACAACAGAGGAGAATAAGCATGTTAACCCTACTGACTGAAGCTGGCGTATGGAATTCCAACAAGCAAATCACAGTAAATAATATTTTGATTTTGAAACCTAATGTGCAAAGGTGGTTAAAATCTACTGTCACAGCAGCAGCCCAGGCATTTGGCTCCTACACTTAAAGATGTTGATTTCTTTTAATGTTTTTTGGTGGATGAAAAAAAAGCTGGTAAATAAGCTAGTATTTCAGAATAAATACATATACAATAACACTGAAAAATGGAAAATAAACCACAGATTTCCCGTTCAATTTTTCCAAGTAATAGACAAAATATCAGTCAATATTTATTGAAACCATTAAACATTGCAAATGGTTAAATTCTTAGCTGAGAAAAATATGATTACATGACTTCTGGGGCACTTGGAAAACACATCATTTGAAAATGTGTCTAGCAAAGTATGTGTTTACCAATTAAAGAAACAACTTAGAAGCTGCAGCAGATAAATTAAATAGTGAAGACTAATCAATCACAGTGCTAAAATGATAGATGACAACTAAACTGAAGCCCCAGGGAACTACAACTACAGAGCCGTTTTGCAAAATTAGGCTGCATAACTAGCATACCTCAAAGCAGTACAGAACCTAAATCCATGTCAGAGATGTCACATTAAAAAACACAAAGCAGTGTCTGTAATACAGGAATGATAAAAATAAAATAAAATAAAATAAAATAAAAGATTTGTGGCACAGAATTTTGTAAGCATATAAGCCACAGAAATTGGACTCCTCTGAATAGTCTTGAGATGATAACCAAAAGAGAGGCAATATAAACAACCTTTACATTATGCAAATTCTAATGTATAATTTACCAGAAGTTCATTCTTCTACTATGTGAGGGAAAAAGAGTGAAATTAATTTAGGGGAAGACCTCATTAAAGACTTAAGGTAGTGGAAACACTCCAATGAACAATTTTATCCAAGCCTGCAGTATATGCACATGAATTTTAATTTGCAACAACAAAACCTGTGACAAAATGGCAAAAACAAGGAATAAGGGCACTTCCATGCTGCTTCTAGATTACTATAGTGCATGAAAGATTGAAATAATAACGTGAGGGAAGGCTATTGTGATTAGTACAGAACATTCAGGAACCACAGGCTCATTTCTTTTTGAATACTCATAAATTCAACTTTTACAAAACAGACCCTTCCAAAACCAAAAAAACCCTTCATTTAACTACTTTATTGCTGGTACATTACATACCTCTAGATATAATATGGTAAATGGTAAAATATAAAACACAGTAGCTTTTGAAATAGATATTTGGGCAAACAAGGGTAATGTTGCATGATCATGAGCTAACAGTAAGTCTAAGATGAATTTAGTTCTACACATAATGGAGTCAAACTGTCCATACAATAATTTCAGCAGGCCAAGCCTCCTCTGAGCTGCACACAGCAGAGTCTGGATTCTGGCCATCCCTCTCCTGTACTAGTGCTATGCTTGTGCAATTTTCTAATTTACATCACATTACCTAACTTGCCTTTATCAAATAAGAGTAACAAAAAACCTGTAATCAATCTGCCACCAATTACTTGCCACTTCTTTGAGAAACCAAAGTTTGTGGCAGATGAAATCTGATCGCTGCTGACTATGTGACACCTTTTTTTTAACACATGGTGCAAGATTTTTTCCCTGCTCCACAAAGGATATCTGCAATCTTTTGCAATATCAAAGACAAATGACAATGGCCCTTGCACATGAAATAAAGCTGAGAACATGTAAAACCCACAAACCCATACTATAAATTATGACTTTTGTTTTATCCTTTTTAAAATAAGAACAATATTAGATTTAATTTTATTTTCTCTGCATGTGGGGAATCCAGTCTTTTTTTTTTTTTGTCTCTAAGTGCGAGCTATTTCAAATTTGAGATTTTTATTCAAGTTGAAGGAAAAAAAGGTATTCTGCAACAACTCCAAAATTCCAATTCATTAATCCCAGTGTCAGAAGAATGATTGATTACTTAGTGTATGAATAACACATAGTTCTCAAGGGTGTGGTTACAAGGCCCAAAGGTGCCATACATGAACTTCTCTCCATGGGTGAATGTACAGCCTGACCAAGCTGGTAACATTGCTTCTCACTGATGATGGATGAGAGGTAAGAGTAATTTTATTTCTGTTTTATTATGCTAATTTCCCATGTATATTCCAAAGAGAGTGTTAAATAAATTTCACATCACGATTGTTAAATAACCACTGCAGAGTTTCATTTTTGTAATGATATATTCATTATATATCAGATCATTTGTAATTCATAATCATAATACCTCGACTGATAAAATTAACTGATGGATAATACAAAAAGGTCCTGTCAACCTATTCTGCCAGAAGAAGAGAGAGAATTTGTATGTGAAGGAGTACCAATAATAAAGTTAACTTATCTTTTCTCACTATACACAAATAAATCCATGTTATTCTGAAACAGCTGCCTGTGAGTTCTGGCCACTTGACTCAGAAACACAACTGGGGAGAAGATCTTCTAGAGTCTGCAGTAGTGAAATTTATTTCCTACAAGTAGGTCTGTAATGACTTGTGGATTTTTTGTATACATATATCAGTTGAATTATACAAATTGCTTGGAATTGCTAGCATTTATTCAT
This sequence comes from Cettia cetti, assembly GCA_013401135.1. Classification (NCBI taxonomy): domain Eukaryota; kingdom Metazoa; phylum Chordata; class Aves; order Passeriformes; family Sylviidae; genus Cettia; species Cettia cetti. The sequence goes on from VZUI01042688.1 coordinate 6,241, forward strand.
GTAACTATCAGTCACCTGTGGCCAAAACTTCAGACCCAGAGGGCGTAAAGCATAATTGATTAGGTTGAAGGTATCCCATGCATTAAATAACAACTCCCAAAGTTCCACTGTATCTTTCTACACCTCAAATAAAATTGCAAGACCTGCCCCATATTACACTACATTGCAACCCTTTGTGAATCCCTTAGACATAGGCATATGGCATTATTTTGTGCATTATGACCTGACAACAGCAACAACACTCTTGGTCTGCAGAGTATCTATTTGATACTAGAAATAGCAAGCTCAAAATTTGCCCACGATCAGAAACATTCTGCAATGCAGATCTGCCAAGAGTAAGAGGAGACAGCCCTGTGTGGGAGATGCAAGCAGAAAATATGAAGTTCGAGCAGATTGATTACGTGGCAAAAAATGGAAAGATAAAGGGTAAAAAGAGGTGTGATCGCATGTAGAGAATATAAATCACAGGAATCTCAGGGGAAAGAAGAGAAAATGAAAGGAAAGTATGACTGAGAAGAAATGAAAAAAAACAAAGGAATGGATAAATAGGAGTTTTGAGAAGTTTTCTAGAATTCTCTGGTACATATGTATCATTCACTATATATCTAGAAGATGCCCACTGGTAACATAGTTTAGTAGAGCATACAAATAACCACACAGGTTCACAAACAAACATTGTGTTGTCCTTGGATTTGTGAAATGCCACACATTTCCTTTCCTGTTAAAGACCATCATCAAACTTGTCTGCCCAGATATAACGGGTACTTTTTTTACTATTGAGATTTACACACATTGTTTTTCAACAAAGAGTATTATTTTTATTACTTCTCAAGAAATATTCAGGATTTATTTCTATTCAAAACTAGGCTGTTCCACACACCAGTTTGGATAAATGAATAGGGATTTCATATACAACAGTAAAATTCTTTAACTTGTACTGCCAAATATATATGCTAAAAGCAATATGGTGGTAAGAACACGTATTCTCTACACATTACTTACCGTCCACAATTATCTACCACAAAAAAAGGCAGATTCTATTGGCGCCTAGCACAGAGGAACAGTTTTGTTGGAACTTTTAATAGAAATGTGTTAACAGAAGTCCACCTGCTCTGGTTCTCAGAAGATACTGCACCTGTTAAATACCCAGTAATGTGGTACACCCGTATTATCAGCTTCAGTTCCCAGGGCACATTACTTTGGGTTGGCACTGAAAGCAGTGTCTTTGATCTACTTTGTCATGACTAGTACTTCACCAGCAGCCTAAGATTTTTCCTCAGGACAATGTCAACAATATCACCCACAATACAAACACGGCTCATCTTCTTGTCTCAGCCAGTGGTCTTAATTTCTGGGTGCTTTATAATGCTGCAGTTGTCAAAGGCCAGTGCAGCCATGCACTGTGGTTGGTTGGACAGTGCACTGAACAGCACAGCTATGACCAGGGTGGTTCAGAACAACTAGTCAGTGGTTATGTGGTTAACACAAACCCATAAAAGCCTTTTGCTCCTACACTGACCCAACAGTATCTGACTACAGTGATAATCAGTTTTTCTGCAAAACTTTGCGTGAGCAAATGTTGGCGTAATACTGTTTTTAGCTTGGTACTGCCAATTTCTCTTGCAATGTATTTTTACTGAGAAGAAAAATGTAATATTCTCAGTATGGGTGGAAATGAAGACACTTCATGTGGATTACTTGGGCCTCTTACCTGAGATGAAGACAGGATTTATAAAAGTCAAGCCCTGAAATTAAACTAAGTTGGATACAAGGCAGAAAATGTTCACTGCACTAATTTCTTGTTAACAGCTAACTAAAACTTTTTAGAAGAAATATGAAAGAATAAAAAAATTTAAAAAGGAAGTGCAAGTCGTTTAGTTTCAGAGTATGTAAGTTGGTCACTTACTGTTCACAATAGAGAATGTGTGCTTCACTCTCTTCTCTTTGTTTATTCAGGACTCCACGCTTCTGTAAGAAAAACAAATACATGCATTTATCATCTATTTAAAATTAACTAACTCGTTTCATTTGCGCTATATAAGTTTGCCATTTTCAGATTTAGTTTTGGCTTACTCCAATATTTAAAACCCTAGGCTTTTGTGAAAGCACCCAGCAGAGAAAATCCCCCTTAAAAACCAGTTTCCAGTCTTAGAAACTACAATACCAGCAGAGATGAGAAATCAACAGGTTCAGGGAACAAATGTCTCTTGAAACATCAGACTAAATGCTGGGCATCCTAATTTCATCTGGGCACCTGCAGGTCTCCCCAGTTCCAGGAAGGTGACAGGCTTTCACATTTCTGAGGCTGGCAATCCTCTCGTCAAAATCAAATTCTCATGGTGTATTAGATCTTGGCTGAATTACCCCATTAGACTGAGGAGTCAAGGAAGACAGAACATATGCCTCCAATGACAGCCACAGACTCCCTCACCACTTTTGGAGGAGAGTGGAACGTGCTGCAGAGGGTGTTTGATGCCTCACTCCTGCTGTTTCATACAGGAAATTTTTATTAAGAACTGAACACAGCACACCACCTGCTTTAGCCTTTCTTGGCCAGTTTACAGGCATCACAACAGAGGTGACTTTTAAGGCAGGATTTTAAGGAACACAGCATACTGCCTTTGCAGATTTTACTATTAACAATCTTCATTAATAAAGACTGCTTGAGAGAAGGGAGAAAATCGGGACTGCTGGTTAATACAGGTTCCAATAAGGGCAATATTGGTGTGAAATGGCAAGCACAATCAAGCTGTGAAGGCATTAATTGTGAAGATGACCAATTTGGATGCAGTTAAAAAATGTAGCCAAGTACATAGTTACCAAGATAGACAAATGCATTTGTAATTTTACACCAACTAGAAAATGAAAAGTTTTGTTATCTTAAGCGATCACACAACAGCATAACCCTTACACTGGTCTTGAAAAAAGGCAAATCATGGTGCCATCCACCATCTCACTGTAATCAGCAAATCTTTCATTACTCAAATAATACAGGACTCAAATTAGAAATAATTATAAAATCTAATTTCCCCTTTTATTTCAGTAAGAAATTAATACTTCTTTCTGTATCATTTTGTCAATAGTTACGACATACCAAGAATCACTCATTTGCATATGAGTCTACTGAAGAAACCTGTTAAGCAACAATTAAGAACTGTTTGGAGCAGAGGGCTATATAATACATTAGTCAGAAGCATCTAATATTATGATGTTATTAAGTTTTTAACTTTTTTGAATCATAGGGATCAGCTCTTCTATCTCACAGCCTATTTTGTTATGTCCTGGACATCAGTGGGGAGCTGAACACTTAACATGATGGTTAACATGAAGGTTAGCTGGACAACAATCTTATTCTAAAGGGTTTACAATAATTCAGATGCTGGTGTATAACACAGCTAATTTCATTCCCACAGTTTGTAATTTGTATCAAATGTCAGCTCATGTCAATAGCCTTATCAGGCCTTACCTCGCTTGGTGCTTGGTATTAGCTGTACAAAATGTTCTCAAACAGACCATGACAGACCTAATCTGAACTACTGTACTCAAATATCTCTTGAATGGGTTCAACCAAAATTCTGCCTCTTGCTGTCAAGTCAAGTCTTCCCAAACTGAGGGATTTGAAATTCAGAAACACTCAGAAAGAAGGTAAAATAAAAGAACCTCTAATCTCCACCTTCTCCTGGGGTTCAGAGCCAGGGTTTTGGTTCAGGGGCCTGTGTATGTCTTGCATTTGAGCAGAGGTAGCTGCAAGTGCCTTAAAAAATTAACACCCAGAGTCACACCTGCTCTGTGGTACACTGTCTCAATCTTCCCCTATTTCTCTAAGCTGTCTGTGTCAAGCTGTGTCATGTTATTACTGAGCCCTTCAGCAGGTTCACTACTTCCTTCTGCTGCAAGGACAAAAAATGGAAAGGAAAAACAAATCTTTACTGTTGTACTAATTGTAAATAATTGAATAAAAATACAGGTTATGCACTAGAGAAGCAAATTTAAGTATGGTGCTGCATTAAGTGCAAACAGAGACAGCCTGCCTGCTCCTCTGAAGCTCACAGTCTGAGTTTCCAAAGGATATGAAAAATGTAATGCACATCTGGAATAAGTAAGTAAAAAACAATCAATAAAATTCAACACTTGTCCAGGAAACTAAATACCATCACTCTTTGCAAGGATTTGCAGAGCTAAAACATAAGGAGATAAATAAACTGGAAAGATTTGCATTTCTAGAAGTAGATTAAAACATTACAAAATAAATTCAACTTACTATTAAACACAGGCTACTTTTATTAGATGTGTTGGAAGATTAATTCATTCATCCTTGGTTATGGACTCCTGTGAGTCTTCAGCACAGGAGATCCCCTGCAGTGACAACTATATTTTCAGAGCTACAAATAGCATCTGTCATAGCACTAGTATCTTCCAAGGCTCCATTTTCATTTCAGTAATATTTGCAAGGGAGGATGTTTCCTAATGAAACCAATGGAAATACCACCAGAAACACATTTTGATACATGTGAATAAATGTTGTAATTCCCTTTGAAGTGTAATCTATATTTAACAAATGTTATCTACAGAAGATACTTTAAGGCATTTAATTTCAGGGTAAGTACTCATTTAAATGATCTGCAACTTCTACTTCAGTTAGCATACAGATATGTAAAAGTAAGCAAAAAAACCCCTTTTTTCATTAATTCTAAACTCTCTGATCCCAGTCACCTTTACGATAACCAATTATGTAAATAGGCCCATTAAACTGAGGCAGGACTGGAGCTCCAAAATAAAACAAGTTCAGTCAACAACATTGAATTTAAGATTATACATGCATATATGCTCATGAAATGAAACCCTACTCCACTGCAAGGAAGGGATTATTTGCAATTTTTCTCATGAAGCTCTTGTTTAACTCATACACAAATAGAGTGGATTTACATTTATTACAGGGGACAAAGAACATTTTTAGCATCTCAGAATCATGGCAAAAATAAGCCCCTTTTATTAGATGCTTCACTTTTCACTGGGAACTGTGTTACAAAAGATGAAAGGAAAGTTGCATGGTAATTAAAAGATTTCTCAAGATATCTTAGGCCATCTGCAGTTTCTTTATTCCATTACTATTTTTAAAGCCAGGAACAGCAAATTCCATGAAGAAAATATTTTTATCTTTTTAGGATTATGGGCTAAACACTCATTAGTAGAGCATATGGTTGTTATTTGAGTATTATTCCTCTCTCTCCTCTTTTAAGCACTGAGAAATGATTTTGTAAACTGAAACTCTGTACTCTGGAGTAATAAAGAGCTGCTAATATATCATCATTATGGCTCAGTGACAGTTCCAGAGCACAAATGGACATTTTTGTTATGAAGGAATAAAAGCTCTAGAAATCAGTTTCAGGAGGGTTTCGGTTTTGACAGAGCTGAAACTCAGCCCAGGTTTGCTCACCTTATTGATTGTCTTTCAGACCTGAGGACATCCACTTATGTGGCATATCTGAGAGGTTTGGAATAAACCATTTTGAAATTTGGTGTGGCAAAATGAAAAAATATAAACTAAACTTTAAACAAAAAGCAGCTGGTGTTTAGCCTACTGAATTTAGCAGCACATCCTCAAAACACAAGCCCAGTAGTCTTAGAAGTGAAAGTGAGCATTCTAAATTTTATCCTCTGCTTTAGAATTATTTATGAGAGAAAATCAGATTAATTGAAAGTGGAGGAGTCCATTATGAGTAGACTGACACCCTGTAAAACATAGAACTGACGTCTGGAAAAATGGGGCTAGCATTCGATTATGAAGTTTAAATTAGCTAATAACCAGTACAGAGTCTGAATAATTTCCAGTTGCATTATGTGTAACAAATTAAATGCATTTTGAAAAAAAATGCAGTAGTAGGAATTTATTAATAGTTTCAAATATTGAAACAGAAATTGTCATACATTAAAGTCCTTTATCATATGCATATTCCACTATTTTATGGGCTTAATTTGCACAGCATCAACTTTTACTGTGAGTAACATTGATTTTGTCAAAACCTCAAATAAGTCACAGAACAGATCTGAGGATTACTTCAGAAGGGATTTAAAGCACACACTGTGAATCTCTATACAACCACCACTTAAAACACTATCCGTTCAGGCCCAGATGGATTGCTATGGCAACACAATCCCAAATACCAGGTTTGTAACTAAAAAAAATGTAAATTATTGATGAACTCAGAGTTGTCTCTCTTGGACACCCTCCTATTCAAATAGCAAGCCGTATGGTTAGAATACAGAGAAATGGTTTATATGCAATTTCCCCAGCCCAGTGAGCACTAATCCCAAAGGATTTCATTAAATCTTTTGGCTTAAATTTTTATTCTTGGAACAGCAGACAGCAAGCAAGGATTACATTAAAACAGGCACTATTGAGGTCATTACTGACTGAATTCAGGCCCATAATATAATAAAACAGGAACTTATTTTAAATATACCTCCACCCAGAACCACCCCTTCTTCCAAAATAGCACTGCTCTAAATTACTATATATTTATGACAGCACTTCTTCCACTCATCACCATCCTTCCCCTTTGCCTACAGGCAATGATGGAGAACAGTACTAATGATTAAAAAAACAAAAAACCCAAATTATTTGATAAAGACGTGCTTATCTCATGGTAGAGGTGGCTGTGCATAAACAAAAGAGTTGCAGAACAATGAATGCAAGGAGGCTCTGCAGCCTTTGATATTTTGCAAATCAAAATCAGGAATAAAAACTTCTTTAGCAAATGAGCAAACCAAAAGAGAAAAAGTACTTATTGGCATATTTATTGCAAATTTCATTAACAGTCTGATAAGGGAACAAATAGTGGTAGGAAAGCCCAACACTACTGGAAAGCCTCTCAGACTTTATACAGAATGTGATTAACACAGTGAGTGTGAGACAAAAATAGACTCATCAGTTCTCAAATTTTGGATTGTGACAGTCCAGCTTGTTTTAAAGTGAAACTATGGCTTAAAAAAACCCCAAACAATTCTCATGTGTGTGCTTGCCATTAGATGTCACTGTACATAGGAGAAAAATGACAAACTTCTGACTCTAAGACTTTGTTACCAGGTCCAATGTCCACCCAAAACTAGGACAGAGGTAAATTTGTGGAGATGGGTAAATATGGAAGGATGCTTTTGCTAATAGAAAGGAAATAATTATTGAAACAGAAAATGAAAGAGGTAAAATCAAGGCATAGAATCATTTCTTATGACAAGGGAGAAATTTAGAGCAACAGAATGTAAAGAAGATACTGGTTGTACTACACATTTCCTGGCGAGGCAGGAGAAATTCTCCCATCCTCATTCACATAGATGAGTATTTATTCAACACAGTACAATAAAGACAGAGGACATGTTTCAGAGAGCTGTCATTTGAACAGCCATTTAAGTTTACAGATATTAACTAGATTGCAAGCCTTTTTTAGGTCTTCACACAATGTTTAAGTACTTCAGAATGCAGTTTATCAGAATGCAAGCGCAGCATCACTGTGGACACTAGAGACAAAACCAGTATTTAGACTCTGCTTTTCTCTGTCCATTCAGTCTGTGGCTGGGCAATTCCCACCCTGTTGACCCATATCTTTTAAAGGTGAACTGTTCTCAGCTCTTCAGGTTTCTCTACTCAGCAAAGGACTCTGCTCATTGCAGAATCTGTCTCTGAGAGTCCCTTTTATAGTACTTGCAATGAAGCTGCTTTTTCAGCCTCTGTTCAGTTGCACTGAGCTGCCTGACACCTAAAGTTCAAACATCTTCACTGTAACTTTCTCAGAATGTCAGTTCTTAGAGCCAGGTGTTTCAACTCCTGACTAGCTTTTTCCTGTTATTACCATACATCTCCATCAGACACAGACACAGTTGTGCTTCTGTTACACACAACTCATACACAGGCAAGAGCAGCTCCCAACCTCGGTAAGTGCCAGCTGCTCCTCAAATGCCCCAGTGCATTGCTCTCCCAGTTGCACAATGCTTCCAGATTCTCAGATTCTTTATCCTACCAGTACTGCCCAGAACATGCCTTGTTACTCTCTCTGGTTCTCAGTCCTTGTGAATTCAGATCTCTTGTTGCCCATCAAAAGCCTTTTCCAGCTTCTGCTTTAGCCTTACACTTGGCTTGATATTAGCAGAGTCATCTACTCTGATACCGCCATCAACCACATCTAGGTCAGCATCATAACATTATGATCAATAAACAATCATATAAATCAGCAGCCACTAAAAGACACTCTTTTCAAGAAAGAAAACCTATTAATGGTGATGATACAGTCAGTGACAATACAGTCACAAAATGGGTATCTGAATCATCTTGAGATGTTATAAGAATCTTATGTGGCCAAAGGAGCATCAGAATTTGTGGCAACAATGACATTTCCTCCCTCCAGTAGCTATCCAGGTCAATACATGTTTTCTTCTACCAGCACTCATTTCACTGTGAAGCTACTGTAGCCCTGCTGTATAAATGGGATGGCACGTGCACCAGCAGTACGGACGCACACCAAATGTGGCAAAGATTTCCAGGAAAGATTTGCATATGAAAGACCTTTAAAGTAGCTAAGCTGGATGTGTTCTCACTATGTAGGGACACTTCAACCACTATGCTATATCTGCCATGCAGTAACTGTGGAGCTGCTCTGGAAGGAATCTTCCCAGTGTGTAATTTCTTCCCAGCTTGCAATTTCTGCTTTGTGATTCCTGGGTATGTCTCTGCCCTTTGCTTAGACAAGAGTAGAATTTTCAAACTTTACATGAAACTTATATTTTCCCAATTGCAAATATGAACATGTGAGAATACTAAGATTTATTAACAATAAAAAGCCATAAAAACTTCATACATCAGAGTGAAACTTCATTTTCCTCAGAGGAAGTTTTCAAGACTTCAGCTGAAACAACCAGCACTCGTAACATGGCATTTCATCAAATTTAATTCCAAGTATTTTCCTGCCTTTTCTAGACAGTAAGATACAGAGCTACATTTATTTTCTGAGACATTTTAGAAAAAAAGAAACACAGCTCTCCATAAGTTGCTCCATAACACTGGAGACTAGGCATTTTGGATCATATGAAGTGACAAGAAAATAGTTCCTAGCATAATTGGTTTCAGATGTCATATTTAGGTTGTTTGCTACACTATAAACTAAGACTTATTTAGAAGCACAATGGGGTTTTTTAATCAGTCTCCTAAATCCTTCCTAGAAAGATAACATATCTTTACATTGGTAGATACACAATCAGCTGCATTCCAGTTTTTGAAGATTCAAAATCTAATTGCTTTTATCACAGGATGAAAGAACCTGCTGCAATATCCACTGCAGGAAGTGATTATGTGTTACATAACACAGCTGATCTTTTTGTTCTGGTGTGAGAGGTTTTATTTTTTTTATTCATCTATCTATCAATTCTGCTTTACAAAAATGTACGAATATGGGTAAGCAATTCACCCATAAAATCTGACAGTCAGTATCAACACCTCAGCAAATTAAGTTACAAAATCTATGGGTGAGTTTTTCCAATACCCTTTCTATATTACCTTAGAGAGACCTACAGTGGCAACAACTTCAGTATTCCTTGCACTTTAAGTGCATCCCTTCAAAGATAAAGAGAAAATTCTAAGCAGACTTATTCTGTCGTTCATCTGGATATGTACACAGAATCTGTAGAGATACTAATTCACCATAGGTATAATGTCAGCCCACATTTTCTATACCATACAGTAAGTTTTATTCATACTGCTGTTCTCTCCTAATGGAGGTTATTAAAAAAAAAATAAATTGAAAGTCTACCAAGTCTAAAAACAGACAAAAAGAAGTTACTGCCTACCCCCTCCTGTACTAATCCAAGACTACATGCTGCTCAGATTTCTGGTAAGCAGAAAAACAAATCCTGTAAAGACAGGCACATCACTTTCTAAATTGATGATTTCTCACATTAATTTAAATGTTGCTTGTCCTGCACCCTTCATGCAACAAGCCCTTTTGCTCCACAGCAACTGCTCTCTGCTCCCTTTCACCTTTTTATAACTATCTGGGTGCTACATATTCCAAGACTACTATTTCTAACCTTCATGTGCAATTTCACTACTCTCATGATGACAGTTGGCTTCTCCTTTTCACTGAACTACACTTCAAACTACTAAGGGAATGAAAACACACCAACTTAAATTAAGATTTTTTTTTTGTTTTTGTTTACAAGAAAGGAAGATATTTTGTACCTTTCTGTGGTAAACAGGAGCGAAGAATGAAGCACTCAAAGTTAATAATGAAACTGGACAGCACTGACCCCTTGCACTGGCACTAGACTATATTAATAATGGGATCATTAAATAAAGTAAGCATACATGAAGATTTTTAATGTTTCTTTTCAGTTACAATACATAATATTTCATTACCAAAAAATGTTTCTGATCACTCTACTATGTTTAGCATTAAAATAACTTAATTGTAACACTGTAAGAGCAGCAAACAGTTATACCAACATTGGTGGAAATAATTCATAACTTTATGGATAGATAATTAGGATGACAAAATCATAAGCGATTAGTTAAGAATAAAAAAATTATTTATGTTAAAAAACCCCTGTGGTATTTCTGTCTTTGAAACATTAATGACAAGAATGGATTACTGTTATGAGACTGTTTTATAAATATCACAAAGTCTGTTGGAAAAAACAAATCCATCTTGTACCATGTTTTCTGTCTTTCTCAGCTTGTAAGAATATTCGACCCCCTTATAGTCATTAAAAAACCCCAAACTTGAGCAAACATTAAAAATTGCATCTTTCTTATTTACTACTGGTCAGAACATAACTTTCTCACTGTGTCATTGTGGTATATAGGATTGACTCTTGGAAGAACCTGCACACAGCACCATTAAGGGATGCAATGACCAGTATTACCAGATCAGTAGATCTTTCTGGTTCTTCAGAATTTTAACTTCTGCCTAGACACAAATAAATAAACAAATAAACTCAACCAAACAAAAGAATAGCGGACAGATGCACTGCAGGGGTATAAAACAGGTGAATGCCAAGAGCCATGTAAACTGGAGTTTCTTGTCAGGTTACAACTTGCTGAAGAAACATGTAACAAGAACATTAAATGACAAGAGTAAACACTGACATTAACAACAGCCTGTGGAAAGTAGGAGGTGGGCATGTGTGCAGCCGCAGCTGCAAGTGCTACCTTGATTCTCAAAAGCTGCAAAGTCAACTCAGCAGCCACTGCACAGTTCAGCAGGAATGTCTTGTATCCCTGGACAAACGTCTGTCAGCCTGGCTGGCTGTGCAAGGAAGAGAATTTGGTCATCAGAGCTCTTAACCAAGCAGAGGTGTCTCAGTGTAGTGTCTAAGCCATGCTACTTTTCATAGTTCGTGGCACATAGTAACATCCCACATGGCCACCTTGGCTTCCTTCCCTGGTCAGCTAATAGAGTTGGGCTGGTATCTACAGTGAAGTTCATCTCCACACTTACAGAAGCACAGTGAAAGTTTTAACTAGCCTATAGCTGCTGGTATTTGGGTCTAAATTCATTATTATATAACATCATCTAGAGACACAGTTTCCGTATCTTAAAGCATTTCTTTACACGATGTGCACAGGCCTGACAAAGGCATCTGATTTTGCAATACTAAAGATGAACTGAAGTATCCTGACTTTTTTCATCTTGAAACTACAAGCAGAAACCAAGAGACTGGGGAATTGAGGCAGACCTTTTAATCACAGGTGTCACTCCAGGCTGCAACAGAAGAGCTTAACTGTCAATCCTTGCAGATTACATGCAAAGATATTTTTCAAAAAGCAGGATAAAAGACAAGCAGTGGTTTTGCAAGTCTACGTAACAGTAAAAAAAAGGAAGCATCAAGTCCACATTCAGCAAATCTGATAGCCTAATCAAAAAGTAGCACATCAGACAGTGCAGTGTTGATGTGCAGATGGCTAGGAACATTAAAAGAGGTAGTTATCATTATTGTTCCTTACGTATTTGAGTAAAGAAAAGACATCATGATATTGTATTTGCCTATAAAATCAACTTCCTCAGCTAGACATTGCCAGAAGGAATCTAATGGAAATGTCTATTTAGTGAAAATCAAATAATTACTTTGCAATTACCATCTCATGTGTCACATTTAATGTTAGCATCTCTGAATCAAGGAAAATTCAAAAAAAAGGTCTATTTGAAATCCTTAAAAAAACCATTTGGGCAAATATTTTAATTGGGCTACTTTTGCTAATGAAGCTAAGTATTCCACATAGCAATATTTCTCCCTCTTTGTAGAGCCAAATGTTAACATAAGCCACCCTTTAATTTAATCTTCCTATCCATCTTAAGGAAACCTGCTTAATTTTTGATTATTAGAATCTCTGAAATACAGCTTATTCGGACCAAACTTCAGCCACTTCATAAAAACTACTCATTTGCACTCAAATAGCACACTGGAGCAGTCTGAAGGAGAAAGCCATTTGTTCTGTCTCAACTGATGTATAGCGTAATTTTCTGAGATTCTTTCATTGCAATTTGCAAACACATTAGCTAAGTCTATGAAACAAAAGCAATCTGTACTACCCATGGCCCAGAAGAAGCAGAAGCACAAAGTTAGAAAACATAACAAATGTCTGAATCATCTTGAAGCAGGGACATACGCTACCTCAACACAAAACTTCATTATCCAAAATGTGCCTCATCTATTTTTCTGACAAAGGAAGCCTGGCCTCCCAATACCAAATAAAGTCTTACACAGGCTGTATTAGACTTTTAAGAAGTGGCCTAGAGAAGGCAAACTTACCCTAACTTAGGAAAGCAACACTGCAGTTAGGTTATGAGACTTTCAGTCCCATTTTCCAGTTCCTGCAGTTCCACCCTCAATTCCATAGTCGCTCTAGCCACTCTGCAGTCACTCTTCCCAAAAGAGGAAAGCTACTGAACAGACACACTGAAGTTCTCTGTTGAATACTCCAGTGCAGAATCTAGCAGGTGCCACAGAACACATTTCAGTATTGTTACTTTCTAAACAGAGCATATGTAAGGGAATACACAGCGGGCAGGAAGGAGAATGTAAGTGCAGCTTTGATAAACAGCCAGATGAGACCATAACTGCATTCACGGATAGGAAGGGATGGCATAATAGACACTCTTACACAGAATGATTGTTACAGCATCTCTTAGCAAGGATTTTAAACAAATCAAGAAAACACCACATGATGTAGCTAAAACTTCATTTCAGTATCTGGCAAAAATGAAATATCTGTTAAAGATCACCTTGTTCAAGGAAAGCCTTAATATGAGTTTCTGTAAAAAGGGAACTTGAAATTGCCTGTCAACAAATCAGTAGATGGCCTTTCTGAAACTGACAGGTGCTTTTTGGCATTATTGTAATGACCAGGAATACTTCATTTCACAGGATAGAATCAATTGCTTTTATCAGTTTCTACTACCACTTATGAAGTATGCAGACAATTTTCTAATCTATGCTTTGCAGTGACATAAAATACGCAAGTTCAGCATATTCAGGCAAAGCTGTCAATGTATTTTCCTTTTAATAAAAATCAGCATTTTGACTATAAGGTTACAATCCTGTCTCAGGAATAATTGAAGCAAGGGCTCTTAAGCAAAACTGATTCTCCTAAAATACAGCAAAACAATCCACAGCAATGTCAGTCTTCAGCAAATTCTGTGATACATAGTGATTTTAGGATGCAGTGTGAAATGCTGCTTTATAAACAGAACAACCTGACAGCTTAAAACAGGAACATCATGGATTCATTCAGGTACATCAATAAATCCAACATCTCTGTCAACTATTTTCTTTCTTAAAGCTCTCTGTTCATATAACAGAAAATTTAGGAGATTAGAAAACAGTTAGAGTAGGAGAAAGGAGAAAATAACAAAGAAATCAAATATCTCCTCCTCTCACCCTGGTTTCATTTGTTCATTCCTGATACTCTTGCTCTTCTTTTTCTCCACCTTCTCCTTAAACTGAAATGGTCATCAAACAGAGCTGATAGTTGCCATTCTTTTCACCTAACTAGTTCCTTTGAGCACTGTCTTGAAGAAACTGTCTTGAAGTACTTTTATTCTGAATCTTGTTACACTCACAAGAATAAGTAAAAAAAGGAAGCTGGGAGATTAAATTACCCTAACTGCAAAGCAATTCTTGCTTGACAAAAAATCCAGATCTACTTGTCTTGTAATTTGTCCAGTGCTCTCTCAGAAATGTGAGTTTGCAATGAGATATAACAACAGAAACACACCAATGTGATTTTTGGTGTTTCAGCTGCCATCTTCCATGCCCAATAAAGATAATACCCTTATCTTGTTAAAAAATACATCTGATTTAATTTTTAGCTTTCCAAATATGAATTGTAAATCATTGGAAAAGATCACTGAACATGTTAAGAAAAGCAAAGAGGAATCTTAAAAGGTAGATTTTGAAGAAATGTGGCAAGCAGACCAATACTGTTAAAAAAACCCCAAAAAACCAAAAACAAACAAACAAACAAAAAATCGCTGAGCAGAGTGGGAAGTATGTGAAAGATTGAAAGATTGAAGACTCGACAGTATTTGGCACATGACCAGCACTGTAAACAAGCATAACAGGACAGAACAGGGAAAGAGAGCAGTGGCTGGATACCAAAACCCCTTGTTTTGCTCTAAAATATTTTAAGGGAAATAGTAAAGTTTGGCTATGAGTGAAACTCAAACCTGGACCGGGAAAAGCATAATAAAGTAGGTAGCTGAAACCATCTCACATTAGTTGAGGACTACTTGAACTAAGTATTTATTTTCTTCTCTTCACCTTACCCCTCAGTGAACTATTATTGTGCAGGTGACTGGAATTAGTGGAGCTAATACAGAGTTAGAAGTTAAGAACTCTAGAGATGTAATCCTGGATTGGTCTCTGACTTGCTCTGGTACCATGTTTATGTCACTGTTCAATTTCTCTACTAATAAAGCAGATACATTAATATACAACTCATGAAGGACCCTGCAGGATTTGCACTTGCAAAGTGTGCAGCATTTTGGAGGAAAGCTGCCAAATTTAAGTTTCCTACAGCACTTAAATGGATCATCCTATAGGGATTGGGCCTTAACTTATGTCTATAAAAATGTTAACAGCAGTAGGAGAAAATCAAGACAACCCTGAGTGTTTTTAAAACTTTTCTTTGCATTATTAAATAATTTGCCAAGGGAACTGAATGTTCGCACTTCTGAGACTTTGCTAGATTTTCCGATTTATACTGCAGGACAGCTGAAGTATTCCTTTGGCCCTAACACCTTAAGATTGTTCTTCTAAGGCATTATAAACAGAAAAAAACCCCACTCTAAATATCCTTCACCATTTTGTTTTAAAAAGTCTTTGAAGCTACAAGTGCCTCTCACTACCCATCTGTAGAGTGCTCATCACATTTGACTCTGTGGGCATGGTGGTATTACAAAGAAACAACATGTCTCATGATACATTTAATGTGGTTCAGTTGCCACTGCTAATAACAATACATTTATCCTACTAAATCCTCCTGTATTATCTTTTCACCAGCACAGGAATTACTCAGCCAAAACTGAAATAGGCTCTTAAATGGAGCAGTTTAAACAAAGATGAAGGGCTAAAGGACTGCAAGACTGTTAACAGCATTTTCTGGATTGTTTAAACGTAATAAAGTAAATTCAGCAACAATTCTAAATTCTTCACTGTTCCATGTTTCCCTCTCACAATGAATTTTTTTTTGCTGTTTTTTTTTTTCTTGTTGCACTCAGTGTTACATAATTAAAATACTAAGATAAGGAATTTTTTGTAGCCCTAAATTAAATCACACTACCTTATGTATAAGCACTTCTCTGTATTTGTAGACTTGTATGCCTTTGTCAAGCTGTATCCACTCATACATATATTCCCTCTTTATTTACCTAGCTTCCCCAAAAATCAAGACCCAACTCTATCGCATATGGATGTTCTGCATTTATTTGAGAATTTTTGTTACAAACGACAGCACACCAAACAATAATTAACTGGATTAAGTTCATACTCATGCTTATGTCAGACATGAATTGTATTATTTACATGATTAAAAGGTTGAGACAGAAATATTTACTTTGGGTAACAAGGTACAGTTATACCAGTATGGGCATAAAACTGAATATGCGAATAAAAACCCACATTATAAAGGTAATTATTTTAGTTCCTGAATATATACAAATGTATACCATTTAGAATATGATGTCATGTGACATTACATCAAAAAATAAATATTATCAAAGGATCACCTGTAATGGATCATCCATATATAAGATAATGGGCTAGAGAGTCTTGAATTACACAAGGGAGATGGGAGATGATCCCAATTTAGATGCCTCCCTGGTAGCAGTAAAGAGATTTATAACACTCTGTGCAAAAGCAGGGAGGCCTTTGACACCCAGGCTGTTCAAAACCCTAAAGTTAGATCAGTGTACCATTCTGAAATAACAACAATCACTGCAGAATTTGTGGCACAAGAATAACAAAGGAAGATGGTGCACTCCAACCTGGATACAGTGCACAGAGACTGAGTTAGAGAAATCCTTTAACAGGGTTCTATGGGTTTTTTTATGCCCAGATGCCTTCTGAAGTCATAAAAAAGTAACTAAAATAGATTTTGAAAAATAGTGTAATTGATAGTGATAATTACCTTGGGAGGAGGCAAAAAGCTATGCTGCAGCAGTACACTAATATCTCTTTTGAAAGTCTGCTAAGTATATTGATTTGGCATATTCTGTACTATAGACCTTTTCATTAAATACAACACTTTACTTATACTAGTCTTCCGAATCTCAATAGAAAACTTGGTGTCCGAGTCTTCTGATTTTACACAGTACAGATAATATCTTCCTGTTCTTTTCCATCCACTCAGAATGAAATGGCTAACTGACTTCATAGGAGTCAGAAGCCAAATAAATTATCAGCTGTCAGTTATTGACTAGGCATTAAAAGTACATTTGGAGGCAATACCATCCAGAGAAACGTGAGTTAGATCTACTCAACCTTGGATACCACATAGCAGAATTTTCTGCATGAAGACAGCCAGAAGCCCTGCACTGGGGATGGGAGTCCCACTAAACCTACCTGGGATGTTGGGATTTCCCAACATGAAGTAGGGTGGCCAAGGCCATGTACCACCTGAAGACAGAAAAGGCAAGACAAAACAGAGCCAGGTTCGGCTGGGCCAAGAACCTTCAAGGAAGGTTTTTGACCTCTGTGGGCTCCAGGGGTAATGCTGAGCTGGCCAGATTGCTGGTTTTTAGCTGGTCCTCAATACAGACTGAAGACTGACCTGGCCTGAATTTTTGGTAGAGCATGGAAAAAAACTTCTCCCTGAGAACTACAGTAGTAGGATTACTACAAAAAGGAGAAGATCTGATTTGGTTTTTTTGATGGGACAATCTAATTCATCTTCCTGCTTAGTTCAGACTACCTTCTTTGAAGCAAAGTCGAGATTCTCTGTAGTTTTATAATTTCTTTTATATCCAAGCCTAAGACATCAATACTGTTTGAAACGACAAAGAATGAAATTACAAAGTCCCTGGACTTCCAATACTTACTGAGGGACTGTATCACAACAAGGAAATTAATTTCCCCAGAACATGAAAGATAATACCCTAGGCACCAACTTTAGTCCTCTGTGAACACAGACAACCCTGGAAAAACCCCTAGGCTGGAATGGCCTTGAATATTCTGCCAAGACAATAAGAAGCAGAACACATCCTACTACCCTGAAACATCCTGACATTTTTCACACAAGGAATTAAAAGGCACTTAAATCTCTAAGTCACTGGAAGGCTGTAGGAGAGCTCAAGAACATCCAAATGTCATTAAGCTTTGCAACAACAAAAGAGTTTGTTAGTTGAAAATACCCAGAGTCCAGCATGGTGGGGCAGGACCTTTCTACTTTTTCTAGTATATATGGGATAGAAGGCAAAAGAGAGCTGTTTGCATTAGCTTTACCCTTCTACAGTAATCATGCAGCTTTTGTGCATTTTTATACTGTTTTAACTGGAAAACAGAGTGACCAGGTCATGTCACCATTTTCTACCATGGGTCAGTAAAGCCAGTCTGTGCAGTTTTCATATGCTGTAACACCACATCTCAAAGATTCCTTCATGCCTCACATTGGCTCTCTTTGTTCCTTTTCCTACACAACACTCCTCCTCATTTATAAGGAGCTAGGACATTAAATGTTTGGCTTATCAGATTTATGTTTGGCAAGTTAACTTCAATCAATTCACTCAGCTCTAAACATCTATGCTTCCCCCCATATCAACAAATATCTATTCACTTCATATTTAGCCTGTTTAACATGATCAGAAGGATTTTCCTGTGAGATGCTGAATTTCCTAAATAATAGCTATAGCTTGTGAAGAGGTAAAGACACTCAGCAAGATGCTTAAGCACACAAACAACTACTTTTAGTAGTCAGGAAACCTTTGAGACTACTTCTGTACTTAAACATATGTTTGTATAACTGAATCAATGATCAGGACTCACAGGCTAGAAGAGAGACATAAAGGTAGAATTTGGTGGAAAAGGCCCAGATGGTTTCCGACAATTCATCAACCAGAAAATACAGGATTTTAATTAAGTTTTGTTGTTCTACTCACAGATGCTTACAGGTTTGAGTTTTGATGGCTATATTTTAATTTAACTCTGTTGGTGGACAAAGCATGCCCTGAGACAAGTAAACTATCTCAAGTATTATTTTCTCACACTATCTGACATAGATGTAACACAAGAAAAACACATTAATTTTGGCATGGTGTTGTCTCATCATCTCAAAATTATTTCCACTCTAAGTATGGTCGTAAAAGGTAAACAAATGCTAAAACCCCTACAATTCTAGCATGCAAGCGAGGCTGGATCACCTCCTGCATCTTCCATACAGACCTGAACAACCTGCTGTTCACTTGGTCAGTACTGGTTGTGGTACTTCTTACCACAGTTTCATTCTTAACTTCTGGCTACACACCTTGATACCTCAAATTGAACAAAATGCTTCCTCCATTTGTTGTCAATGCTTATATAGATATAAAGCAGTGCTTTTAGATTATTTTAGAGATTCGTTTTCTCTCTCTTCAAAATGTTAAAATTGTAAGAAGACACTAATCTCCACTAGCATCTAACTCCAAAATTAAAAAATTAATTGGGCTTTTCTTGAAAAGACTTTGTCTTTTACTTTCTCAAGCCAATTACAATTAAATTCAGGAGTATT
Organism: Cettia cetti; assembly: GCA_013401135.1. Classification (NCBI taxonomy): domain Eukaryota; kingdom Metazoa; phylum Chordata; class Aves; order Passeriformes; family Sylviidae; genus Cettia; species Cettia cetti. The sequence continues at coordinate 25,487 of VZUI01042688.1, forward strand.
TTTAAAAACAAAATAAAATTGCAGAGAATATTCCAATATCTCAATTGCCCTGCGTGGTGCTTTAAATTATCTCTGTCCATGAGATACTACTTTATTTGAGAATTACTGATAGTTCTTTGTCATTGAAATTCACACCAGTACAAAAAAGTATCTGAGGTATTAATAGGAAAGTACACGAGTTATAAAAGACAAATAAATACTACTGGTATAACACACTTGAGTCTTCTTATCTATGCTACATATTCTTACACAAGATGTATCTTACAGCTTCTTACACTTAAATTCGAATTGTCAAGAAAATGAGAGGAACTGTCAATCGTTTCTTTATGTACAGGTGAACTCTAGTATCCAAATTTAAAAAACTCTATAAAATTCCATTGCCATTAAATACCTTTTATCTCTCAAATGCTACTGTTTATCTTGGTGATGAGTGAAAGAGATGAAAAGAATTTTCATCTTTATTGTAGAATTAAAGATAGAAGCAGAGACTCCACATGTGAAAGAAACTAACCCTATGCAAAGGAAGTGAATGAGAGCATCAAAATTCATTTTAACTCATTTCAACCTTAGCAGGATCAGATTTGGAAAATCAGTTATTTTAGGGGAAAAGGTTAGGCTGGTTCTGCTATCCAGCAATTTTTTATTCCCTTTTAAGTAAAAAATGCATTCTGGAATGAAAACTGTAAATATTCAAACACCTGAAAACACTTAAAGTGACTAATTTTGGTATTCAATAGGGTCTTCGGTGAGTTGAGCAAAATGATACTGGGAAAAAAAAGCAATCTTTAATGATTTAAAAATTACTGCATTGACAACCAGAACATTTGTTAAGAAAATTATGTATTTAATATAAAATAACTCCTTCATGCATTCATTCAGCATGCCTTTTTGTATATCACAGAAGTACATTTGCAATACTGACACTGATACCATGAGAATCTTTTAAAATGGAAATTTTATAAAACTTACTATGGCTTGAAAGTAGGCATAATTTTAGACAATCTAGCATGCTTTCATTGTCTATAGCTACCTACTGTATGAGTAGCACCATAAGTCTTAAAAGCCTAAGGAGTGCCTTGCATTTAATCTTTTACCTGAAAAGCAAGAAAGCAAGAACTGTCTTTTAGGTTTGGGTTTGTATGTTCCCCTTGCACAAGAAAGGCTGGTTAATAGTGCTGAGTCTTAGTCACTGCTATAGCAAGAACATATTCTATATGATAACAACCATCCTCCTCACTGCTATTAATTGCCCAAACTTCCATTTACTTTGGCTCCTTAGCCTTGCACATTATACAGTCTCATGACAACAAAATAAAAAAGGAAATATTTACGCTCTCTTTTAGCTATCAATTTCCTTGATTTTCAAGAAATAGAAACTTTGTACACATTCACACAGAAAAGACGATTATTTTGTTTCTATTTAGTTAATTTGGCTGATTTTTTGGAAGTTATTTCTATTTTGATTTTATTATTTGAGAATAAACGCTTTTTAAATAGATGTGTTTATAGCACTGAGAACACTGCTCAGGGACTGAAAAGACGTCTTGTACTCTGCAAAAAGTAAATTGCCAGCTAGTTCTCTGTGAGGTTAAGTTTTAACAGAAGATATATGTTCTGAGGTCAGGATGAAGTTGATGAATTTCATGAAATATGAGCTTCCTTTTAAAACAATACAGAGCTGTTTTCTGCTCAATGAACATATATTTTGCAATTCCTCCTCCTCCTCCATTCTTCTTCTGACCTATAACCTCCAGATTCCATTTCCTATTTCTGTTCAGTCTGAATGCCCCTGGGTGGAAAGCCGGGACCAAATCAATTTCTTTCACTACAAATCTGTTCAGTCCTCTTTCAGCTCAGTTCCTGTCCTGGCTAAGAAGCAATTATTTTCTGGGCCTAATGAATATAACACTGTCTACTTGTATATGGTGTTCATGTCACCTCTTCTCCAATCACGAGATATAGCAAATTCTTCAAACATGTCAACAGCTTCTATGCTTCCCTTTGGGTCTTTTTTATCTCCCTCCTATCTTCACTTTTCTTCTATTTTCCTTCCTCCTCCTGGTCCTAAGTCAGCTCTTAAACTCTATTCTTTATCTATTCCATAACACTTTCTGTCTAATTTTCATCCCCTGACAATGCTAAAAAATGCAGTTCTTATTGACTCTTTTGTCCAGTTTCCAACTCCTCCCCCAATTATTTCCTTCAGCTTAATTCTCCTTACTCTTTGACGTCCTCTTCTGGTTTTTTGACTGTTTTCAAATACTAAGGAAGAATGATGCAATTTCTATACTCCCAGTATAGAAATTTTTTTCTATGACTATACTACTGAATATATGTCTTGGCTACTGCACTGTAAAAGTGTGGATGCTTCTCAGTTCATAGAGAGACTTCTTGTCAATGGCATCAACCTACAGAGCCAGAAGTGTTTGCAATTCACACTTATTGTTATCTCTCCAAGTACTTCAGTTCTTCATGCAGTAAGCACAAGTGATGACAAGTGATTTTGAATTTCTCAGAGTTTGGTAGAAATAGTTTTTAAATGGCTGATTTCAGAATGTTAAGCATCCTTCTGCAACAGAAAATGAAATGCTGGTTTATATTCGGACATGGAAAAAAAGTATGTCATTCTAAAAAAACCAGACCTTTTCAAAATCACAAGCAGTATATATTAATACATGGTTGTTTTTTGGAGTGTTTTCGGTTGGTTTTGGTATTTTTTTTAATCAAAAAATAGATTTTAGTACAAATGACAAGTTTTTATCACCCTAATGACACAACTACCTGAAAGAATGAAATTTCTTTAGCAGACATGGCACTTTGAGACTGAAGTTGGCAGCTCCATGTAACTACCATCTATCTTGGAAACAAAGAGCACAAACAACCTGCAATTTTGCATGACCAGAGCAGGTCAACAGGCTTTAGAGGATACTACAAGCAGATGTGAGAGGCAGAACTAACAGAATGGTGGATTTTTCAGTCTGAGAACATAGTTTCTTTGTTAGAGGTCATGTTGTCATTATTCTGATCCTGTATAACAGTGACAACACAAACATTTCTATCTTTTCCATGTGACACAGTATGTGGTAGGAAACCAAGTCAAAACTACCAAGACATATACCTGGTTTTTGTTGGACTTTCAAAATGAGAAGTGAACAACCCAAAGCAGGCTGCACATTACTCAGTCTTTTATTGAGGGCCATGGTCGGATCATAATGTCACATGTCTTAAAACCAAGCCTAGCTTGACTCTATGAATAGTCTCAAGCCATCCTGAATTATCACTCAGTTTTCTTTGCTTGAGCACTTGCATTTATATTCATTCTTGCTTCCTATCTAGGAGACTTACAGTACTCTTTCTCAAGAACTTGCTTAATAAAAGGACACAGAGTGATTCTTGGGGTGCCCAGTGCAGGGCCAGAAGCTGGACGCCTGATGGGTCCCTTCCGACTCAGCATATTCTGTGATTCTATGACATGAATCAAAAATGTATTCAAAACACATAAGTACCTTTTCCTAGTAGCTTAATCTATCCTTTCAGACATGAACATACTGCTTTCAATATCCAAGATTGTAAAAAATGATGCAGGGTTTTTATTGAAAAATTATTGAACTCAAGAAGAAACTCTTTACTTGAGCATACAGGTAAGAATGCAGAACTTGTAATACACAATCTCCAATTTTGTTAAAGTTGGGTTCCAGAAAAATAAAAGCAAACTTTTGCTAGGCATTTTTGCATCTTTCAGTGAAGTTACAGTCCAGCCCTAGGTAATATTTTGCTGTTATCTATATACTTAGTGTACAAAAGGAAAGCTTGACTTACAATGCCAAACACATAAATTTTAATTTTTTTTCAGGCCAGGATTCCAGCTGGCCATGAAAGATGGAACAGAACAAGGTAAAGACAAGAACAGTTTTCCTAACTGGAAGTCTAAAAGCTCTTTGCAAGAAGTGCTGACTGCATTCCATCTCAGTATTACTTAACACCTTTCAAGTTGCTCTCTGTAGACATAAGCAGTGAGAACAGGTATCAGCTTGATTCTGTACTGACTTCATGTAACTTTTTCTTGTTGTGCTGGCAACCAAAGAATAGGTCTTCGTCTTTCTACCTTTTTTATTTCTACAACTATCTAAATTTAATAATTTGGGTTAATCTTATTGTTACATAATAGCACTACCGCAGAAACAAAGAATCTCTTGCCATTAAAAGAAGAATTATTGGAAAGAATTGTCCCAGCAGTTTTAAGTATAAAAAATGTCTACATCTCCCAAAAATTAGATCTTTTTTCACACACTGGATCCCACGCTTGGACATTAGATGCTGTGGAAATTCTGTCAACTGGGAACACCAAGAAGGTTCTCTGGCACACAAATCTGTCAGAATGTCTTCCTTTAGCAGCGCAATGCTACCCACTGGCATAAAGCAAATGAGTCACATCCTAGCCTTGTCCCTGGCTAAATTGATTTATGTAGATTAAAATTACATGTTTCAAAATAGCCAGAGTTCATAAATAGGTAAATTAAAAAGCTGTTAATTTATTTTGATGGAAACTTGTTTCATTTACATTCCAGGCCACAAACATTAATAATATCAAGGTCAATGAAGAAGAGAGTTGACCTTCGAAGTAATTTGTTTTAGTTTCCAACTGTCACATTCCATATGAGCTATGAATGTAGGATTCACTCTCTTGCCACGTAAACTGACATGGGATTTGTTTCACAAAATGACATTTTCCAGCAACTCAGAGTGCAAGTGTCACTACAAAGTGAAATGTGGAATTCTAAAGCAATTTTAAGGTTATTGGTAGAAAATACTATTTTATTTATGCCAATGTAGAAAGCTTGCTAGTAAAATGTGCCCCAGAAAAAGAAAAATATTTATATAAATTAAAAGAGTCAATCTTTCTGTGTTCTTTACTACATTCTGTGTCTGCTGCAATGCAAGGAGAAAGTTGCTTAAGGAGAGGTATTTTGTTTGAGGTAGGCTTGGAGACAGAACTGCAGCATTCTGTAAGTATTCATCAGGTTGTTTATGCAGGTATAGGGCTTTTGTCAGATACTGGTAACATGCTTTGATTTACAATGTTTATGCTGATAAACTGTTACTGCAGGCTCCAGTAGGTCTTTTACCTATCCATCTAATGAACAACTGGACTTAAATTAGCTACTCATTCCACTTCAGTAATTTATCAGTTACCTTAAGGAGACTAGATTTTGTAGGTTACAAAGAATAATAGCAAGCTCTCCGTCTAGTATGTAGGCTACCCAATGAACATGTAGAATTGTTTAAGACTCACATGGACAGGTTAAACAAATACTCAGCAATGGCTTTGTCAAAGCTGCAAAGTCAAGCAGCTGAAAGTTCAGAAATATTGTACCCTTAGTTGGTTGCCTAGAAAAGTTTTGCCCTCTAGTTAATCCATCTGTCACACTAAATTATTAATATGGCATCAGAATTTCACACCAACAATCAAGAACATGAATGTTTATGAGTTTGCATGGTAAAAGCAGTTCATAAAAAGTCGTTCTCTTTTTTTTTTTTTAAGCTGGAAGATAAACATGTATCACAAGCAGAGTTTGAAGTTGAGCTCTTCAAAAGCTCCAGTGGATTTTTCCTTTACATCTGAACTGCTACTGTGAGCTATAGTTAACCCAGATGAGAGATAAAAGCTGGTATTCCACCTGTGATGAATTTGGGCAGAATTCTGTCCCCCCTGGAAGAGGAAAGGAAAAGAAAAAACACAGTTTTACCGAAGTCATGGAGTGGACACTAACAGAAAGAAACCATGGAGAATTTACTGGACTAAACTGTTTCAGCAGCTCCTGAGCAGTCTCAGTGTATCCCTATGCAGCTCTTCTATTGGATATTTCACATTACAAAAGCCTTCCACAAAAGCTCTTAGAAACAAGTCTAACACCATGGAAATTTCTGGCAAAACTGAAAGAAAAAGGATTGAAATTGAAGGAATGGAAATGCCATTAAGTTTGAGCCACAAAGGACACAATTTTTAATATGGATACCCAAACTTGTTTTATAAAAATTTTTAATACATATTGTGAAACTCTAAGAAAAGAGAAAATACAGAATTTTGCTTCAAAGATGTCTACAAGTTCTACCTCAAATCTTTTTTTTAGGGTAAACTTGAAGGTGTTATTCTAACAAATTCCACAAATAGGATGAACTTCAAAATACTTGAATGAAACTGAATGAAGTTCAATGAAAACTACTAATTTAAAATACTTGGGCTTTCATTTTATCCACAGCATTCTGCCTGTGCCAGGTCTTTTTTTTTTTTTTTTTTTTTGGCTCTAGACCAGAATAGCAGTACTTAAAAAACAGAACACTGGTAAAAACTGGGTCTTTGACATTAAATCAGTTTCTATATAGAACTGACATTCATTGGAGTCTTGAAACTTCTTGTATGTATTAGGGCACTTGACTGCAACCACAGTGCAGACAAACTTTGGCTGGGAATGCTGAGCAGGTTTGGTGAATTTCCACTTCTATCACCAGAAGAAAGCAACAAAGGGGTAGTTTAAATAGAATATATTTCAAACAAACCTGAGGAACATTTCAAAAGACAAATGAAAAAGTTCTTCTCTAAGGCCTTGATATTAGCTTATGAAAAAAAAGTACTAAAAATTAAAATGCAAGAGAACAAGTGAAAGCTACTTGGGGAGCAGGAAGGAACAACTTACCTCAGGAATTAAGTAGTTAATGGAAACATGACACTAAATTGTAGAGGGAGAAGAGAAAAGTAAAAACACGCATTACAAAGGGGAAGGAAATTTTCTGAAAACCATAAGGGAAAGGCTGCATAGGAACTTTTTTACATTTTATATTTTTTAGAAAAGAGAGTCATTCAGTGGTTTTACCTTTCTTCAATGGAATTAGTAAAAAAAAAAAAAAAGAAAGCTCTTAGCCAACAAGTTTGGCATTTTCTCAAATACTCATTCATTTTAGAAATGTATTTTTTTACTAATAATGTATGAGTAGTCATAGGCCCATGTTCCTGTCACTGCTGTTGTTGGCTGACATTTGAATTGATTCTAATTTTGAAAAATGTACTTTACTTTAAAAGTAAGCCTAATATATCACAAATTATAGTAAAGGAATTACAAATTTTCACAGCATTATTATTATAGACACCCCAAGAAATAGCTGAAGATTACATCTGTTTAAATATAGACAATGCTGTTTAAAGGTCAAATGGATGTTTTGTGGAAAAACACAACAAGACAAACAAATCTAAAACTCAAAGCCTAATACCACATTTCAATCCCAGGTAAAAATCTACCTTTGTATGTACAGGTTACTAGCACAGAGCTTGTACAGAGGTGCTTGATATGCACTGTGTTTGACACTGCTGTCAGTCAAACTTGTGCAGTAACAAGAATACTTGAAGAGTAGCTAGCATGTTGAAGACAAGTTCACATTTACTGATTTTATTTATGTGTTTTAAATAAAATATCGTAAGTATTTAAAAAATGGGGAAATTAGATATTAAAAAACCTGTTATTCCTCTGTTCAAATTAGTTTCCCAAGAACCACATTACTACTAGCTGATAAAACCCTTCCTTAGCATAGCCTTGGGTTTAAAACACTCTAATGCAATAGAACATTTTTATTTATCATTCATATTGATACATTAAAAATTGGCTAAAATGGATTAAATTAAATTTGTCAATACAGTCTGTAAATCAAAATTATCTAAAGAAAATACTGCCAGAATGAAGAAGACTGATCAGAACAGGAAAATGCTGAGATGATAGTAGCATGAAGTTTAAGATGTGTTCACACTTTGTGAAAGTAAACCAAGACTAACACAGACCTATGTTTCACATTTCAAGTGACACAGCAAACAGCAGTGGTGGTGATCTGTATAGATACATGTGCAACAGCTATTTGAAAAGGCTACTATGGTCTAAGGTGCATAAACATATTTTAAAAAAAATGGATTCATTCAACAAAAAATCCATGTTTCAGAGATTATATGTAACTTCTCTGGGTTTTAATCTTTAATCTTTGCAATATCTGCATATATGATTTTAAAGACTTAGTCTCTGAGCTTCAGCTTTCCTTTATGCAAAGCAGACAAAAATGACTTAGCCACTTAGCTTCCCAACGGGAAAAATGTGACAAAGGCCAGCTTCTAACACACAGGACTAAAAAGAAGATCAAATTTAATGGACAAATCTTGTTTATTCTGCAAGTTGAAATAATGACAAAAGAGATATGTATAGCAGCATTCATTAAAGAGAAATCCAATGAACTCACAACCAAAATTTCTGTAAGTTACAGGACAGTAACTTAAAAAAATTAAATATGGCTCTTGCAAGAAAATGTCTTTTTACATATTGAACTGTTCAGCATATGATATACAGACCACTTTTCTTCATGCTCAAAACAACTTTCTCTGAAGACAAACTTTTCCAAAAGGCATATTCATTTAGCAGTTATAAGGAATTCAGGTGTTAAAATTTTCAGTAACTGATGTTTAATCTCATACTGTAAACACAATCTAGTTTGGTGGTTTTAGTTAATTTTAGCTGGTTTTGGTCCAGTCAGCTGTCAGAATGTTGTACCTGTTCGTACAAATGGATGACTTTGACATGCAGTGTGTTTTGGTACTTGAGATAGTCAGATGACACTGCTGGCTGGAGCAAAGAAAATGGAAACATGCTTACCGAAATTAAAAATAAGATGGGTGACTGTGTGTTTCTAAAATAAAGACTAAATAACTCCAAAATGCAAGCTACAGACACATCTTAGATACCAGTCTTAAAATGTCACTAGCAGTTCAGGACACTAGAGTCAAGGATATTTAAATTCTTTAGCAGGGAGACCTGGAAAGCTTATCTGGAGATTAAAAGGTTATTTTACGATGAAGACCTTCAAGACTTCTGAAACTATTCAATATTTGAAGGAAGAATAAAATGATCACAGGAGGTACCAGTACACTTGAAATAGTACTGTACAGATTATAAATGCAGCAGAATTAAAATAGGAAGATGGACAAGAAAGTAATGTACCAGAGGAAAAAAAGATGATACTTCTCTGTGTTGTATAAGAAGCAATGGAACACATGAAGGCAGTGAAAAGACTGTTAAGGGGATTCACAGCTGCTTAAATACTCAGCGTCACTATTTGACAGCTGTTAAGTGGCTGCATCTGTCCAAAGGCACCTCATGGAGCTGGTTCTGCCACACCGTGTCTGTTTGCAACATGTTCAGTATCTTGGGTTTTTTACTGAAAGAAAATCAATAGCTTACTTCTCTGCTTTGCCTTTTCTTTCATTTTGTTTTGTACTTACTTAAGCATCTTCCTCTAGCTTTAATACTTCTTGATAATCACGCTACCATACTTACACTATCTGACTCCATCCATTCCTTTTACTTCATTCAGTTCATCAAAAACCTGTGATTCTGCCACACTGAGATTACTGGTCCATATACATTCTAAACTAAAGGATCTTCAACTCCATTTGCCATCTTACTGTTCATAACACAGAGCTATCTTCATCCCTTACCTTTCAAAAGCATTTTTAAACAGAATTTTACAGACTCCTTATAAAATACATGTCCTTTTCTTTCCTTACCAGTGTTTTTTCTACTACACTGCTCAATTCTTACCCAAGTCTTAAATCTTGCCATCCTAACACCTCCACAGCCTTCCACATTACTCCTTTTCTTAACATCTATGTCAGACTCTGTGGGTCCGTAGTTTAGTTCTCACTCATCCAGTTTTTGTCTTACAGTCTATTTTCCCTATTGTACCAGACTCTCCTAACTTTTAATATTATCACTGATGAATATTATGTGGATTCAGCTGTAATTTATGAGTCAATGGCTCATCTCTTTTACACAAGCAGCCAGTTCCCTTTTATGCATGTTTAACTTACTTTCCAATTTCATTTCTCTAAGTGGCCTGATAGCAGCTCAAAGTTAGAATGGCTAGCCCAGAAAAACTGACTTATCTAAATCCTTACCCATATCTGTTCTTCAGTGCTTAGCCTTATTAATAGAAAAAAATTCTGCAATAGCTCAGGATATGTTTAAACTCTTGCACTTCACTTAAATTCTTCCTTCTTCCCAAAAATCAAACAAAGAGAACTTTATCCCTTCAAAGTGAAAAATACTATCCAGTCCTAACTTCTTTCTTTCTTGGTAATCATAATCTTCTTGCCTTCTCCTCAACTCTTGCTCACTTCTTGTCTCTCCTGATTTGCTCCTCACGTCATTTTTCTTCATTATACATTGAACAGTCTTATCAAACTCATAACTTCTGTTTCTGTGCTCATTTGTAACTTTTTTCAAGCTGCTCCGACACATCTGTATTAGTCCCAACATAACCATATTAATACAATTTTTAAAAGAACCACATTTCATGAAATCAGAGACACTAATTCACATTAGCTAAATTAATTTTTCTACCTCAACATCATATAGTAAAGAAAAAAATCAGGTAATTTTGTAATAAAATCATTAAACATAGACTTCTAAGATGTTTGGCTGCAAAACCCTAATCGAGAGACTGGTTTAAAGTGTATCTATCCCCTGTGAATCTAAGTATATGGTATCTGGAAGGCTGATGCAATTGGAGCCCAGTCTACAGGCAATCTGAATATGAAATTTCATTTGTAGGTTAAAGATACTCCAACATAAGGAACCTTCTAACACTAGCCTGAAGTAATTAATGGATACTTTTGCATCTGCTTGTTCATGGGTGTATTTGGTACTGCACAAATACTCAAAAGATAAGGAAGACTGAGTAAGGCTTTACCAAAAAAGTTTTGTCTCTACAGGGAAAAAGGAATAAAAGTCTCCCACCTCTCAAAAAAAGGGGACCAAGGTAACCATAATTTGGTTAAAAAAACCAAAACAACAACAAAAAAAGAAACATAAAAAAAGAAAAATTTTGATAAGGTAAGTTCACTTAATGAGAGAAAAAAAAATTAAATTGCCACCTTAAGGTTAGTTTTTATTCCTTTTTAATATTAAAATACACTCTCACAAAAATTGAAAATTACATATTTTTCATTAGTATCTACATATGAAGCAGACTAGAAATAGGTTGTCAGAAAGCAGTGCCAACATGCAGAGGCACTGTCCAGATCCAGCTATATCTATCATATATAGAGATAGAAAAAGCCTCAGGTAAGAATAATGATCTTTTATTTATCTATTATAATAATCTACTTTTTCTTACCCCTCATTCATATCTCATTATGTTGGGTAGGAAAAGATACTATCAAGTCAAGACAGGAATGTTCACAGACATAAACAACCATTTGTGTTTAAAAATTCAGGAAGTCTTATCCAGTTCCACAGCCCTGTGATGGCTAGACAGAAAAACTGAAGGGCAGAAAGTATAACCACCTCCAGCCCTCCACCTTGCTCTTCAGATAGTTTTTCTGATCCTCAAGGCAAGGACAACTGATTTGCCAAACAACCAGCTCCTGAAATGTCAAAGAGTTTTTACACCAATGTACTGTGGTAAATCAAAAGCAGGCTAAGTCAAATGAACAGGTTGGACATAAGTACTCAGGGAAGATACAATCTATGTCACAGGTTAGCAAAAGTACAACCGGGAACTGCTAAATTATGCTTAAAATACATAATAAAAATAACCCAAAAATCCACCCCCCCCAACACAACAAAACCAAACCAAACAAAAACAAACAACAAAACCAAAAAAGTATCACACACACACACAAGAAAACCCCCACACATACAAAAAAAAAAAAAAAAACCCTCAAAAACCAGCATGGAAAACTTGAAACAACTAAACTGAAAATGTTGAGAAAACAACTCTCAACTTTGATGTGTCTGCTTTAAATCTGAAAATAAGATATGATATGGCTAAATGAAAAGTAAAGACAATGGATTTTTCCTCGATTTATATAAAAGATTTTATACCACAGTTAATCAAAAGGGCCAAGTAATGTTTCCATGTCTATATCCTTAACCATTTTACCTTATTCCCACAAAATCCTATTTCAGCTGACATAAATAGATGAAGCAGTCAATCTTCTATAGACTTAATACTATATGTAAGAGCGCTATTTTGCAACAGTAGACTTTTGCAGTACTGAGAAATACTGAGAAACCTTCATCATACAAATAAGTTAGCGGTAAACTTCAGTGCAAAGCTGAGACCCATCCACACGCAGCACAGTGGAGAGTTGAGGTATTCCAGAATATATAAGATCACTCTTTAAAACGCCTGTAAGGTTTTGTGCCTCTTCATCTTTCTAGAGCACAAACACTTGGCCAGGAGATTTCTTAAAACTATAAGCCAGTATAATAAATTTGGCATATGACCCTTTTTGGGAATGCAAGCAATTTCCTACTGGGAAATTACCTATTGTTTAATGGAAAGTCGTTGATCTCTGCCCACCATCTGCTTAGTCCAACTGCTTATTTAACATGTTGGGTGATAGCAACACTTTGTCTCAGAAATTACCCTTGCTGAAGCTAATGAACATCATGTTGTAATTTTAACTAGATTCAGATTTATCTCCAGTCCTAGACAAGCACTGAGTCTATTAGTTGCTGACAGTGACTAGTGTGTTTGGCTCCCATATTAACTCACAAACTGTTCCACTAAAAACAACATAACAAATATGCAAAGTTATCTCAACAATTCTCAGGTGGGATACAATCTTTATGTCAAGGTGTCATCCTTTCACAATATCTGTACACAACACCTGAATTTGATACGGAAAACCTCTTTTGGATGCCTTTATGCTACAAAATTGTAAACACATATCTTCTCTTAAACCTCAGGATAGCTCAGAAGGGCTGACTGTGACACTTGTGTGAAACACAACCAACCAATGTCAACCTGTATTCAAAAAGAGAAAGGAACTCATGTAAAGACTTTGCAATCCAAAAAATACACCATCAGATAATTTATAATTCAAAAGAATATCCTTAGACACAGGTTATGTAGAAGATCCCCCACCAGACACCTGTACCTCTGAAAATGTGGTATGAAAGGCCAGGAAGGGCTGCTGAGTTCTGCTACCAAAACCCAGCCGGGAGGAGGTGATCCTTGAAGAATGTGGCCTTAACACTTCTAAACCTTCAGGCTCAAACATTTTACTTCAAACTTTCCACAGACAAAGTGTTTGAATTGGCTTTCATTTCACTGAAACCAGTTTATTCACAGTACCACTGCTACCATGCTACTGCTAACTTTTGATCTCAAAAAAAATTTTTTTAGAAAAGCTGCATTAATAGCATATCCTACATCATTGCTGACAAAACAGCATGAAAAGAGGTTTTCAAATGGTGTCAAATTGCACATTGCTAATGCACAATAGTGAGTGAAGTCATATACAAACATGCAATAGAGCAGGATGATAAAGTTAATGTAAAAATTACCCAACTCAAAATGATGTTTTTTATGTCCATCCTATTTACAATGTATTGGAAGCAGCTGACTCCCAGACACAAAACTGACGGAATAACTGACGGGTTGGCATTACCTATGTGCTGCTCAAGTACAAACCCACCTCAGCAGTCATAAGCACAAGGCTGCATTATAGACCTACAGCATGAATGTGTGTTTCTCACATTTATTATGTAACATTATCCACAAAAAGACATAGGACAGAGACTTGCAAGGTTGACTGCTTTCATGCCATTTATAAGCAACAATAAAATGGGCATGTTAAAACACTATTTGCTATAGTATGGTTTGAATCTATCCATCTTTCAGCAGCACATTCAGGGAATGTTTTAATCTAGAAATAACTATGTGGCTGCTAGTGAAAAAAGAAGCACCAGAACACACAGCAGTAGAGAGAGACTGAAAAAGATTTTTAAAATCTGTACATTATTGTGTAGTAAACCATTTATCTACAAAATTAGTTTGGGCTTACAAGTATGTCCAGCCTACCCTTGTATTATGCATTACATACAGTTTTGCAGCAGTGGAATGAAATTTTGCAGCCGACGCCCTTCACATATAACTAGTTTGTGCTGAAACAATTTGTCAATCTTATTTAACTGTTGTCATTTGGTTCAGTACAACGAAATTTTAACTGATAGAGGTTAGACTTCTGATGTCACATAAAAATATAAACAGCTGTCTTTCACAAAATTCACTAAAGCTAGCTTGCATCTTCCCTGCCAAAATGAATCACATATTCTAAGGATGTCCAAGTACTGTCATGCATTTCTTCTTCTGTCGCTGAAAAGTAGAGCTGCATTCTCTACCATTATGTGGGTCACTTCTCCACAATAACATTTTTAAAAATGCCATTCATTAAGGGATACAAAATGGAAAGAGATCCCATTTCACTGCAGCCATTTGTTCCTAACATAGAGAGATAAAGGGTGACAGGATGGAAGCTGTCTCTCCCATCTCCACCTGCTCCCTATGTAACTTTTTTAGTACTATTCCAGTAGACTTTAAATCTTACTTACAAAGGGCAATATACCAGATGTCCTTGATTGCCCCACCTGCTGGCTGTTTACACTTTCCATAACTGATCCACCCATCCATCCTCATGCATGCATACATGAAAGCAGCAGTGGGCATGATGTCTTCTCCCTTGGACCTGGTACAGGGTACGTGAAGAGTGATAGCTGTTTGTTTTAGAGCTTTTTATATTACTTCTAGCTGCACAGCCTCACGTGCTTTGCTCAGGAGGTTCCATGTTGACAATCCATAATAGCTGATTTGAAAGCTACCACACTAGCAGGATCTGGTCTGGGAACTGAAATACGACAGCCTTAGCTACTCAATTTGAGTTTCTCTGTCTAGGGATAATATAAAACCCCTCATCAGTCAGTACATATCTTCCTCACCTGGGTTTTGATCATCAGGTGTATGGTTTTCAGACAGCTGTTCCCACCTTGCTTTCTCTTTAATACAAGCTTTTAAAGAATTATATGACGAGCTCAGGGAATTTTGTCTTCTATCTGTTCTTCTCCTGAGAAGCAAACTACGCTGCACACACACTTCTGTGTTACACAGCATAGCTGAAACTTGTTTACTGCTATCAAAGCTTATTTACAGCCTATCAAAAAGCTAAAAATACTTTTAATTTTCCCACAATATAAAGCAGACTGCCACTGTACTTCTCATCAAATCAGATACCCTGCCAAGGAAACACACAGGCTTCTGCATTCAGTCTTCAGTCAGCACTGAATCTGACTGCTCAGACCAAGGCTTACAAAATCAAAGCCTCACTAAAGAATCACTGTGCAAATACAGCAATATCTAATCAAGAAATATATGTAAAAAAATAATGTCTTGCAGACAAACAGTGTAGAAATAGACCTCTGCAGGTACTGAACAATACCTTCACATTTTCCTGTTTTTCTACAATCTATTATCCCAAATACTCCCAATATGTTCATCTGTACATTTTATTATCCACAAGTACAGAGCAAAGTCATGTATATAAGTATGTTTACATATAAATATCCACTATTTTTAGTCATTTAAACTGGAAACTACAAAGCAAGAGTTATGCCTATAGTTGCACATATTCCCAGTTCTTCAATAATGGATTTCTTTTACTGATGAGGTGATGTTCTATGTTTTTGTGACTCCATGCTTTTTCCTAAATGGCTACTCTTATCTGTATACAACATTTTATTATGACAATTTTCCCACTTTTCAGTGACTTCCTACCTTACTCACATCCCTCAGAATTTGGAGAATGGACCCAAGATTCACATATTTTGAAGAGTTCAATTATGGTAGCTACAAAGAGACCAATTACGGTCAATTATTGCTATTACTAATGCTAATTAGTAAGTGACAATTTGTTCAGAAAACTAACTGGAAAAGGGAACAAAGAAACTCATCAATGAACAAGAAAAGTCTGTCTTGGTTCATTCCCTGTTTGGGCAATGATTTATCTGGTTTTGTGGGCATGTCTGCCATGCTACAGCTGCTTTTATAGTCTCTGTTTCTTTAGATATCTGAAGAGCTATGTCTGATACAAAGATTTGATGGATGTCTGTCTAACTAATGTATGTAGCTATTACTTTGTATTTTTCTTCTTTATTACATTTTCAGAATCAAAAAGAGATAAGCATTACCACAAGTCACTGCTATCAATATCAAGAAGACACACACAAAAGATGTTTGAACAAAATGAAATTCTACATGTCAGTAGTAGACAAGCTGTTGTTGGAAAGTGCCAGATAATTAAATTTTACAGAGAATCACAAATTTTGGACCTCTCACAGTGATGAGATCTGCCAGACACAGATAAGAATTTGTATTTTTAAAATATACAAGGTTTCATATCACATCTTCTTTTAATGTGAGAACAAAACAAACCTGTTGTTTGTGCCAGCAGCTCCAAGCAGTTTGTCATCCTGCAAAGGACAAATTATCGATCTGGTTGGGCCAACACCATTCTGACATCAACAGACAGAATTCATAGATAATAAAACAGGAATCTGTGTTCACCCATTTTACCAAAGAAATACTGAGAGGACAGCAGAGGATGCATTTATCTCAGGACAGTGCCCTAACCAAGGGTGCAGAGAACAGGACGCCCCAAAAGCAGAGGCAGGCACTACAAGGGACACAGCAGGTCTGCCTGGACGCCCCCTGGGACCCTGCCCCAGCATGGACTGGGTCTATTCTCTGCCACATTTTGCACATGAAGGACATAAAAAAATTTTGGATTCACAGCGATACAGAAGGCAAATAGTTTTTACTATTTTAAGGGAAGGAATGTAATTTAAATATTTTTTCTTTTCAATGCTACATACAAAGGGTTACACACAAAACCTGCTCCCTTGCTGTGAGATGAGGTTAGAAAAAAAGCCCCTAAAGTCTCCCAGACCATCCTGAGAAAACGACCTTTACTTTCACTGGCTGCTCAAACTTTTTGAGAGACACTGTGGTGCCTGGGGCACTGCTGTCCTGGCACAGCAGAGGTTGAAGGGCACTGGGAAGAGAGGCATGGTCTGCCCAGGGCTGGTCACGGCAGGTTGCAGATGCCCCCAATGCACCCAACACAGGGCACAGCTGAGCACCACAACTGAGATGGGGACAAAAGCCCTTGGGAATACCTCTGGGAAATGAATTTAAGATGGTGCAAAACCACTGCCCAGCAGTGAAAAGTGAGAGAGGGAAGTTGAGAAACAGCAAGGTGAGAGAAGGAGGAGGAGCCCCAGGGGCTGGAGCAGAGATCCTCGTGCAGCCCATAGTGGAGATCATGATCATCCAGGTTCCCCTGCAGCCTTGGGAGGTGCCCATGTTGGACAAGGGGAAAAGGGTGAGGAGTAAGGAGTGATGGGGATTAGCTGTTACAAACTGCCCACAAACCTCACTTCCCACCTCCCTGTGCAGCTCAGTGGGGTCAAGCAAAAGGGCTGGGAATAAAGGAGTGAATTTGAGAGGAACAAGGGGAGAAGGTGTTTTAGGTTTTGTCCTTGTTGCTCACCATACCAGTCTATTTTAATCAGCAATAAATTAAGTTAATATTCCTCAAGATGAGCCTGTTTTGTCCATTAAGGCAAGTGATGTCTCTGCCCTCTTGGAGTGAGAGAGGGGCTGGGTGGGAGCCTGGCTGCCAGCTGAGGTCAGGCCGCCACTCTTGGGCATCAAATTTGGGAACTGAATTTTACAAATTTAGGGAGTCCAATTATATAAAAGTAACCAAAGTTCATTATTCATTATAACGCTAAGCACACTTGCTTATAGTGAGGTGAGCAACACTTACTCAGAATGTATATGCTGGTTCCATCACCTGATGCCCCCAGCCACCTTTTGTGAAGGCTCGAAGTTCTGGAGTGGTTTCAAAAGCTGCTTAAACTGGCTTAAGGCTTTGGTACTGCCAAAAGAGAAGAGATCCTGTCCTACTTTTCACATGCACATCACTGCACTATTTTCTTGTGAGGCAGCAGTAAGGCTTATGAGGCTTATCTGGCTGAAAACTACTGTTCATTTGCAGTGCTGGAACAAAAAAGGGAGCATAAGATCACCACTTCCAGCAAACATGCTATCATGAAACTATACCCTTGGAGTACTTTAGGCTCATGATTTCAATATACCTCAGAAAGTAACTGTGCTTATGAGACTTGGATCACAGCCATTCCCCTAGCTTCACACTGGCATTTCTTAAAATGTCCATCCTGATTTATTCAGATGTAAAGATAGTAAGAAATATCCTGCTGGGTTTTTCTGAGCCAATTTGTCACAATTTTTTTTCAATTGCAAGAAATTGCTTGCCCAAACCTGTAACAAGACCAGAGGACTTTCTGAAGCAATCTAAATTTATGGTCTACTAATCTGGTATCCTCTTTGTAACAAATGACAAGGTCAATCATTTACCAAATGTGCGTGACCTCCTGCAGTAGTTACTGGTAACATAATTCATTCCATGAAAGAATACTGTAACCACTTATCCATTTATTTTACCCTACACCTGGGGTCTTTTTCTTCCTCCTAAAATCTTGCAATAATTTACTCATAGAAACATAGAATATGCTGAGTTGGAAGGGACTCAATTCGAGCTGGAGGGGTCCAATTCCAGTCCCCAAGAATCCCACCATGTGCCTAAAAAAGCATTGTCCAAACGCTTCTTGAACTCTGCCACACTTGGTGAAGTGACCAATTCTCCTGGGGAATCTGTTCCAGTGCCCAACCACTCTTTGGCTGAAAAGCTTTTTCCAGATATCCAACCTAAACCTCCCCCAACACAACTTCAGGCATTCACTTGGGTCCTGTCACTGGTCACGAGAGTGAGGAGATTGGTACCTGCTGCTCTTCTCCCTCATGAGGATATTGAAAAGCACAGTGAGGCCTCCCCTCAGTCTTCTCTGCTCCAGGCTGAACAAACAAAGTGACCTCAGCTCCTCCTCATATGGTTTCCTCTCTGGACCCTTTACCATCCTTGTTGCCCTCCTCTGGATGCTCTTTAAGAGCTTAATGTCTTTTTGATATTGTGGCACCCAAACCTGCTCCAGCACTCAAGGTGAGGCCGCTCCAGCTGAGAGCAGAACGGGACAAGGACAATCCCCTCCCTTGCCTGGCTGGCCATGCTGTCCCTGATGCCCTCCAGGACAGGGCTGGCCCTCCAGGCTGCCAGGGCACTGCTGACTCATGTTCAGCTTGCCATGGACCAGGACCCCAGGTCCCTCAGGTCTCTTTCCATGGCACTGCATTCCAGCATCTCATTCCCCAGTCTGTCTGTACCTTCAGGGTTGCCCCATCCCAGGTACAGAATCCACCACTTGCTCTTGTAAACTTCATATGGTTGGTGATTGGTCAAGGTCTCTCTGTAGGGCCTCTCTGCTCTCAGAGGAGTTGACAGCTCCTCCAATTTAGTGTTGTCAGCAAACTTATTTAGTATTCCTTGTGTCCAAGTCATTAGTGAAGATATTGAAGAAAATAGTCCATGATAGAGTCCTTTGGAACCCCAGTGTTACAAATCTCACTGTCCTGTCAATTCAAAACCATTCTGAATTTTCCCAGCATCTTGGCATTGTCCTATAGTAATCTAACGGGGCTTTTATCCAGCCAGATAAAAAACACAGTTCTCTTCCCAGATATGGTGTGTGCTTGTAGGTGCATACTTTTCCCATAAAACTATTATTTTCCCATGCAGATTTAGTTTCTTTTTTGCCTGCCAAAAAGGAGGGAAAAGGCATGTTCCCCCTGCCACAGAAACATATGCAGGAGAATGAGTGTCTGGTTTCTGACCATTACTGATGCTGAGATTGACTGGGATAAACAGCAAGGGTTCCAAGTACCACCTCTGGCTCAGTGAGCCAACTGTTTGATTGTTCTCATGTTGTTTAACAGCTTATGTATAATTGCTGCTGGTTTGGACTGTAACACAGTAAATGCAGCACTGTGGGAAGAAAAAGGCCTGGTTTTGCACCAGCAGTTTTATGATCTTTCTTTCAGAAAGAGTAAGATCTGAACTTCACTGTATTACTTTGTGAAATTTTATATTCCCCAAAGAAGTCATTGGTGTACCTGATTTAGACTGACTTGTCCAAGCCCACAAATCTCATTGCAGCCTATGCTGCCACTATAAAATAGTTAAATTCACTTTCAGCTAAGGAGGTTATAAAGAGCTTCATAATTTTAACACACTGATTAAAGTAATTTTTGCATTTATTGTCCTCCCTATTTTTAATGGATGCACACACCATAGATCTATGTAACATTCCATTATCACTGTTGCTTAATGGTTTTCCTTTAAGATGGAAATGATTAAAGGAGGCAAGATGTATCCATCTACATCCTAAGGACTTTAATTTATCAGTGGAAAGTTTGGTTTCAAAGGAGAAATTAAGTGAGGAGTTAGTTCAGAAAAAAAAGGAGGTAAAAAACATAGTAATAGGAAATTTTTTAAATACTTCTACTTTTTACAAGCAGGTTTAGAGTCTATCAACCTTTGTGTGCCTATAATTTTGGTGTTCATTGCAACAATACCTTAGTCCTTATTTCTTGCACAGTCCCAGGATTCCAGGGCTCCTTGTTTTTCACAAACAGGCTAGAAATGAAACATTTCCAGAGCAGGAAAACAGGAAAGAACTCATGAGAGTTTTGTTATCAGCTAGTATGGTATCTTGAATTTAAATGGATCAGACCATTGAGACTGGTTGGTCTGGGGCCTCCCGATTCTGGATCTGTACTATTTACTGTGCTCTGTGGAGATTCCCTTAGCTGGCCTAAGCACCATTCTGCCTTTTTAGAATGTTCACAGCAACTACACTGGAAGTAATAATTCCTGTGAGAGGAAAACTGCTTTCATCCCTCTTACTATGATGCAAAAAATACCTCCAAAGTGAAAAATACCACCAAAATCAACCCACTGTAAATATTTCTAAATGAAAAGTAGTATTAAAGAGAAATTGCATCTAAAACACTTAAAGGAATATTTTTTTTGCCAGTATAATGGTGGTTTTAAGTAGGAAGACTCCTTGTAACACTTAAAAATGTTCAATTTTTTTGTATTTCACTAAACATTTCCTAATACTCAAAAAGTCTAAGAAGGCATTTTCTACTGACTCTGCTTATTACAGTAACCCCTTTAACCCAATTTGTAGTATATTATATAGACATCAACACACTTTATCCTCAGGCTTTGTTGCAACTTTAGGTTACCAGTAGAGATTTTTTTTAAAAATTCTCCAGGATTCTTTCATATTCCATTTTTGCTTCAATTTGCTTTTCCACTTCATACCTACCTTACAGACAACTTTATTCTATTTCACATTCCTGAGAACCTTATTGTAGCTCATGGGTCTATGTGGATAATCTCTTTAGTAGCAATACTCTTCAGGGCATGAGACAGTCAAATGTGCATTCAAGTCCTTGAAGTTATTCTTCAAATAGGAAATTCAACTTTCAAATCCCAAAACATTTGCTTTCATTTAAATTAGTTTGAGTTATAACATTGGTGACTTATTCCCAGACACATTTGTAAAACAGTATTTCATATTCTCAGAAGAAACTGCCTGTAACTGAGACATGCATGATAGTGAACCGAGATGAAAATTAATTTTATCACTGTGATGAACACACTTCTAGTTCAATCAAAATTTATTTGGAAGTTTTCGTGGAATAGGAACAGATTCAGGGGAATTAGAAGATTAAATATTTTTGATAAAATCATAGAATACACTGAATTGGAAGGGACTCATCAGGATCATTGAGCTAACTCCTGTCTTTCAAAAATGAGGAATCTCTTTACCAGTCTAAGTACCTTGCAAGAAATAAAGACTTCCTTATTAAATATATTTATATCTGGATGTTATTATGCTGTTAATACAATTGTGACATGAATTTCATTTTTGGCTCCTAAAATCAGAAAAGGGTCTAGAATGCAAGCCTGATACTATAATCACATCTCCTAATTTCACTGTGCTGTCTACATTGCTGGTACTGAATTTTGTGAAATGACTACAGGAGCAATGGGACTGCCTTGTGGAGAGTGAGGTGTACAAGCATTAACTCAAACAGAACTCATCAGCTAAAAAGGCACAGCAGACATTCTATCTGCAACCTGAAAAATCACAGTACCTTAATATTTGCAGCTATATTGCATAAGATACAGGCAAAAATATAAGGACACACACTACTGAATGTACTAATCAAAGACAAACCTTACTCAGAACTGATCTGTTTAGTGGTGCACAATGGCAGATGCCACAGCATATTTTTTTGTGATGCAAGGCTGCTCAAGATCATCTATGGATAATGAACCATGACAGCTTGGGATTTGATAAAACACAAATTGATGGTGAGAGGAGGCAAGGAATTCAACTACTATCTGAACAACAAATGCAAATCAACTGGATTTTTTTAATCTTTAATCTCAGAATGAAATATCATGTATTACCACAAAATTACATGTTCATTAATCTAACAAACTTTACATCAAGAATAGTGATTTCTTTAATTTCTTTACTATCTCTACTTTAATTCTTGGAAAGTGCCATGAATTAAAGCATTTAATAGGTTATAGAAGGTAACAGAATCTTGTTTGTTTAAAATACCTTATATGATTGGCATCAATGCAGTGTTCACAGGGTAATCTTGAATGAAGGTTCTTCTTCACGGTTCAGAAAAATATTCCTTTTCTCCCTTTAAAGGAAAGACATTCCACGTAAACACTCGCCAGTACCTATAGTGCTGCATTTTCCAACTTGGCCCCCAACTACTGCTGCTGAAAAACTCCTTTAAATGTACTTGGTTTGATCACTGCCTCTCAGCTGATTGCCCATAGCTGATTATTATGTGATTTAGTCAGACTGTTAAGAGACACACAAGAAAAATATGTGGACAAGATTTCTTCATAATGGATTGGTTTAGACTGTTTTCTTAATGTGCTCCAATACTATGTATTCCTGTAGATTTCATCAGTGAGCCTAGTAAAGTGAATTGTAATGATCTCACATCATGCTTTTCTACTGCTGTAACCAAAAAATCCTTTAACTTAGCATGCTCAGTGAATTCACATGATATTGGAAAGAGATGGATCTGTACTTGAACATTTTTTTTTTAACTTCTATACACAGACAATTTCAGAGCAGTTTGGATTTAGGGGGAAAAGTGACATCAGTCAATTCAATCTTAGACTCAAAACCATTTCCTACAACTATCCAAATTATACTAGGTTTTGGGTTTTTTTCCCTTCTCCGCTCTTCTATTTGCCTTCTGTAGAGTCTCCTATTCTGGTACATTAAAGGAATTCACATGACTTTTTCCCCACAGCTACAACTAGAAGCTCCAGTTAAGACTGAATGCTCACTGTGCTGGAAGTTGTAACAAGACGGTTAGACATCTTCAAGATTTTTATAAATCAAATCCCTTAGACAGTAAAGGATAGGAGTAAATCTATATCAATATATTTGTTCTATAGATGAAAGCTAAGGTACACGAATATTAAACAACATGCTGAAAGTCACACCAGTCTGGTTCAAGGAGCCTTCTCAATTTTAAATGCCTTAAATTCTTATCCCAGTACCTGAATCACACCCCATAAAGCCTGTCCTCAGCCCCCATATCTTATGTGTAGCACACTGATTATTATCCTTAGGAGGAAGTATTATCAGTATTTAGTTTTGTTGGACTTGACAATATCTAAAATTGTAAAATTGCAAATAAAGATTTTTTTTTTTAACAAAAAGCACTGAATTAAATCAAAAAATCATTAAAATTATTTTAAATACTTTAGAAGCATTCTTTTTACAATAGTTAAGCACAAAGAAATCAATACTGTAAAATGATGGAATTTTCTGTAAATTTATATATCTGTTATTTGCCTTCTAATTTTTAGGGAATAAAGTATATGTCAGCAAGGTGCACTGCATTAAATTTAGAGTCACCAAAGTCTGGGGGTACAAGAATTTACAGCTCCACATAGTGTCTTTTCCATCAGAAAAGAAAAGAAAGACTAATGCCTTTAAATTACTCCAGGACCTAGGGTTTTAATGAAATAACTATCAGGAAAAGCTGGTTAAAAATGTTCTGACTTTCACAGTCAACAATTATTTTGTAGCTTGTGGCTGTCTGGATAGAATATCTTTATTTATCAAAACAAAAAAGTGAAATTAAACTCATTAGATGCAAACCACAACATTAATAAAAGAACATCACTGCAATGTCAAGTACTCAAAGTTTAATTCAGTCTATTTCTGAGGCTTTATGACAGTCTCTGAGTCACTTTTTTTTTTTTTTTTTTTTGTGGTGAGCTATGCTTAATCAGTGCCTAGGTTGTTTTTTTAAGGAATTTAAAGCGTTTACCCCTCCTATTCTGTGAATGCTCTAGAATTCATATACCTTATAGAGAAGATTTTTGAAACAAAATAATTGTTTTCATGATGAATTTTATTTTAAGATTAAAAACACCAGTAATTTTATACACAAAATAATGGACCCTTATTTCCTCTCCACCTCCTTTTCTTTTTTTTTCCTTCAGAGCATGTAGCATATATTGTACATTCCCATATATCCAAGACAATGAATGCCATTTTCCTGCCTTCCTGGCTCATTTCTCAACCATCCCCAGTTCTCTTGAGCTAGGATTACTGGCTGATACTACTGGCAGATATGTTGGCAGCTCCACATCTGCTGTCCAGATATCCAATTCCTTATTAAATCTGTCTTCTCTAGAGCTCCCTGCCAATTCTGAGTCTTTTTGTCTCAGCAGTCCCAGTTTCCCATTCCATGTCCAATTTTTATGCCCTTTCTCATTATCCAGGTTGACTATTAATCCACTGCCTTTGCCCATCAAGCCTCAGCCATTCCCTCCTCAGCCCGAAGCTGATCAGTTTTCTGGTACTCCTCTGCCCACTGGGGTTCTGGCAGAGTTCTATCTGGGATAACACACAGAGCAAGTACCAAAAGCCATCACTCTTTTTAGATCTTTTTCATCTTGCAACAAAAAGTCTATTGGGTAAAAGGGACGCTAGAGTTTATCACTCTGAGTTTTGAGAAGCCAGAGCACTGCAAATGGAGATTTTTCATCTTTGTTTCATTAACAGATCCTTCTTCCCTCTGTGAATTCTTTTCCTTTTCAAAAGGTTTATGATTCTGCTAATTCTCGTGAATATTCACAGGCATGGCCACAAATACATTCTATCAGAACTGGCAATCTCATTGCTAGGCAGAAAACCTAAATCTGCCAAAAAGGAAACTTTCAAATATGAGATGTAGTTTTGTGTTGAGATCTTAATTGTATTGAAAAATCCTAGTTAGATACAAGTATTTCTAAAGAGACAGGAGTTAACATTTGGGAGTCAGGAAAAGACAGATAAATCTATAAAGTAAGTTTTAGTATGTTTTAATATAGGTAACAATGAAGCATGAACCATGTTTCAACAAGAATATTTAGGTTTTCTTAGAGATTTAGAACTTCTTTTTACAAGTCCCTTAGGGAGCAGAATGAACGTCTCTCACTTACTGGATGAACAGTGCATAATACTTTGCATAATGAAATTAAGCACCCTGAAGTACATGTGAACATGACTAATGAGACCAAAGGCAGCAGGAAAACCAAGCAGATGGCTTGAGTGAGCTGGAACAGAGTAGCAAGGAGAGATCTGAATGTTTTGGAGTTTTGCAGGATACATACAGAAACAGAAATATAATTTTTGCATTTCTGTATAACAGTGCATCTGTCAGCACTTTGGTGGTCTACAGCTGACAAGTGAGAGCTCGCCAGAATACTAATACTGTCGTTGGAAAACCTTCATGCGCTGTCTATGGAGATACAAAACGCAAACAAAATGGAGGTTGGGGAAGTTGTTTTGTCTGGCTGTGTCTTGCTTTTTTAACTGCATAAAAAGATACTTAAGCTAGTAGTATATTTTTTAGTGGATTAGTTCTTCTCCATCAAAAGCCTGGTTCTCAAACACCTCCTCAGTAGTATGAAAATCTGGGGGGGGAATGCAGTAAGAAAAAGAAAGGAGGCAGCAGGTATTAAAAGACAATGGGAAAAGGCTTTCTTATCAAGAAAGGTCAGTGCCAACTTAAAAAGGATGCTACCAGAAACACTGGAAGATGAAGATACATTCAGTTTGCTCTCACTGCTTTAAGGAAAAGAACAAATCTGTCCACAGAAAAGATTACCTGTTCATTTCTGTAACATGAGCTACAATGAGGGTTAGCAGACCTTCACCTGAGTACCTTGAGAGGTACTCAGGTGAAGGTATAGCTTTCCTCTGTATGAAACACATTCTGACACTGGCTATTTACATCTGCAAACTTAAGGGCTTGCCTGCAGTTATGTTATAAAGAAAAGCAGATTCAGAGAGAGAAAGAATAAAACTGAGCAAATTTACAATGTCATCCTGCTGCCATCTCTACCACAAATGATTTTTGGATGTGAATGTCCCGACCGAGATTTTTTTTTTTTTCACTAGAAAACTTTATGTGGTATTTTGAAAGGAAGCACAACATTACCTCAGATTGCAATATAAAGGTATCTTGTCAACAAAGTAATTTTAACCAATATTCTGAAGAAAACTATTTAATTGATTTTTCTGCTCCTGTCAATAAGCATAGTAGTCTGTCCCACTGCTGATGATAATCTATAGCTGTAGCCCACCTATCACATGCTCCTAATATTCAGTGCTCATAACACAATTTAGTAGTGCAAAATACTTTTATTACTGACACAAGACTGTTGAGGTACAGATTTCACACATTCTTTAATATCTTCAGTTAGTTTTAAAAATGTATCTCTCCACTGTGTGCACTAGTCTCTCTTTTTTAAAAGTTCAGGATATTTGGAAACATAGAAAGAGACTGAATAATTCCACAGAGCATCATTATTCAGGCAAGAAAATAAAAAAAACGACCAAAACACACAGAACTGCAAACTTCTTTTAATTTTGAAAGACAGTAGTAATATTTTTTTTTTCAGGGACTTCTGATGGTATTTTTTATCTCCTGTACTAAACAAAACTCATCTCTTTCATTCTGAAGCATATTAAAGTTATCCCCACTCTGAAACAACCACAGAAGTCTTTAACAATTTAGACCAGCAAGGTCTTTCATTCAGCCTTGACCTAAATTTACATATTCAGAGATTTGGATGATCTCTTTATTTTATTGCAAATGATTGTTAATTACACCTAAGCACAAAGTTTAAGCTTCAACCCAAGCAACATTATGAAGTCTTTGTTACATGATAAATGACTTAAATAAGAAGTGAATATGGACATCATTCCAGCCTGTATTACTTTTATCAAGTCACCTTCTGATCTTCTAAAAACTGGCCGTTATTCAAACTATCCACAAAATCCAGCTTATATCACTATCCTTGTAGCTTGTTCCAGTGTTAACTTGTGTTAAGTATGAGTACCTACCTACCACCCTACCACACAACTCAAAACAAAGGCTAATTGATCTCAGTGCCTTTTATTGTCCATACAGACCAGGTATGCAACAGAGTTTTGTGAGGAAAAGTATCAACAGACAATTTCTATCCTCTTGGTGCTTTAAAAATTATACTCTCCCTCTGTAAAGCTGTTTGTAAGTAAGTTCAATTGCAAAGCTGGGTTTCTGTGATCTTCTGCAATAATTTTTATCAGAACAGAGAACTCAAACTCTACCTTTGTATCATTTCAGGTTTGGCATAACATTGTATATAAGAAACCTATCAACTTTAAAGGAAGCTGGAGCAAAGTGCAAAACAGAAGAAAGTGGTTTGCTGCCCAACAGGTGAAAGGTCTATAAAACTGCCAGAAATATATTAGGGGGTACAAGAAAATTTTAAAAAGCTGTATGGGGAAACATAATATGAATTTAGAAAAGAGATTCATTGAGAACTGGTGATATCACACCAGGTTTAGGAAATCCCTTGAGCTGAAAACAGTTGGAGGCAGGGAATTTTCTAGAGATTCTTCTTTCTACTCTACTCTTCTCTGGAAATCTGATATGGCTTATTGGCAATAAGATGCTTAACACTAGATCCAAGGCTAAAGAGAATCCCTGGTATGAATTTTTGGAACCATTCTTCCATTTCAATTACATGCTCCGAGTTTGTTTATACTTCTGCCTAAGCCAAGGCAAGGAAATCGAAGCCTTCATGTTCCAGGAATTAGTCAAAACCACTGCATGACACATCTGCATCATCCACTGGTCCTTAGT
The DNA here is from genome assembly GCA_013401135.1 of Cettia cetti. Classification (NCBI taxonomy): domain Eukaryota; kingdom Metazoa; phylum Chordata; class Aves; order Passeriformes; family Sylviidae; genus Cettia; species Cettia cetti. The sequence goes on from VZUI01042688.1 coordinate 53,582, forward strand.
ACTGTGAGACCACTTCTACTGAACAAATTTGTATGGCTTAAACTGGTTATGTCCATGATCTTAATTTCATTAATAGAGGTTCCTATTATTCAGAATGGGGAAGGGGAAAAATTATTATTATTATTAGTAATAGTAATAATAATAGTGTTACATCAATTTTCTTTCCTTACATGGCATAGATAAGTGTAAGACAGATAAGTGTAAACAGGACAGTCTAAAACCTAGGAGGAACGATGCTTCATTTTATCTGGTAAAGCAATAGCAGAACACAAAGTGACTACAGTACAGAGTCACATGAACACACAGAACTGTCTGAACTAGTAATTGCAACTTGCAAATGTTTTCTTTCCCTGTGTGTTTTTAGGTATCCATATGGTAGCACACAGCTAGACACATATTAAAAAAAAAAAGACCTTGGTGACATGTGGCCAACGTTTTTGAGTTGTCACCATTCAAAATAAATGTGCCTGTCTCACTTATCAGTATTCAAGCTTATATGTGTTTAATGGTCTCTCTTGTCTAAGGATATTTTTTAACTTTCCTTTTGGGGATATTTTCTTCCAGATTTTGCACTGAAATTCTTTTTTATCTATTAAAATGATACAATATTAGTGATGAAAATTCTGGTTCATTTCTCTACTTCCCAATCAAAACCAGCACACAATACATATGGGCAAATATGCACTTTGGTCTTCACTAAAGTGACAAGAAGACAAAAAGATTATTCCAACTAGCACCCTACTTTATTGGTTCCCATTTGAAATTCTGTGTAAATATCACACTCCTGCTTCCACTACACTTATGTATAGATGGCACTTAGTAACATTCTTTCTGCTTCTGCTTCATTAATCATTAACATTATTTTTTTTACTATAGCAAAGGCAGACATTGACAGATATCTTGATTTGCTGTAAACATTTTTCTTTCACATGAATGCTGAAAGCTGAAGCATGCAATTAAAAGTAAGAATCAATAGTTTACTACAGAGCAGAAAAATTTAATTTCCTTATACTGTCCCAACTCCGACCCTCAAACTCTCATTCTGACATCTCAGACCACACCAATTTCATGACCTCTAATTCCCCACTGATAAATTCATTTGCTTCCTACTAAAAAACAATTTCCATCTTAAACTACAAGCATAACCTTTAATTTATGGAAGATATCAAAGTATCTCCTACAGAACTCTGCAGAAGGAACAATTGGGGTTTTTCATGCCACAAACGAAAGTAAAACTTAAAGATATACTGTTAACAGTTGAAAAAGGAAGTGCAAATTTTTGACATTCTGTCTTCTAGGTCTGTGGACTTGCTCAACTAGCAATTACTAAAGTCAACTAACGTGACCAGCTACAACTTGTAATGCCAGATTAAGAGTTTAATATTCTTTGCCAGCATCAAGCTAATGTACAGTATATCCCTCTGTATCTAGAAAACTTAGCATGTCTTTTTTAAGATGACAAAACAATCTTCATAAAGCTCTGATAATAGAAGCTCACAGTTTAGCAAAATCCTGTACATTATCTCAGATTCAACTCTCTTCAAAACAATAGTTCATTAGCCAATTAGGTTAGAAAGAAACATTTTCCTCTACAAACAGCTTTGATGAGCTGAGTTGCCATTTTTCTCACATATACAAAAGAAAAAAAAAATCAAAGTCCACTTGCCAAGCATTGTTTCCCAACTGCAGCATTGCAAGGAAAGATTGCCATTTCCCCTGGCAAAGACTTAGAACATAAAAAAAAAAATAATAAAAAAAAAAAAAATGCTGTACTCATAAAAACAGGAAAAAAAACCCCAAACACATTAGAAATCTGTAACAGCATGAACTTATCACAGACACCCAGGCAGAGCTCTCTTGCAACTAGGGATCAGATAAAGATTTTAATTAGCTCCCTTGAAAATTGGTGTTTGCATTTAGAATGAAGGACAAACTCATCATGACATCTTTATCATCCACTTTCCAGGAAGCTTCTTTGTCACAATCTACACCCAAACCATGACTAGGTGCACACGTAAAGCAGTCGAATTATGGTAAATTACAAGTGTCATTTAAGAGTGGGATCATTTTGTATTTTAAGCTTGGAGTTCCTACTGCCCAGTTGGGCAGGCAACACAATAGACTCTTGGATTATGAGTTTTTAGCGTTCCACTTATTTGGAAGCAGGAAAACATGGGAACTTTGTATCCAACTCACAACAGTGAAACCAGGTTTTCATCAAGAATGATATAGATTACAACAGACATGAGATTTTATAATTAGTTCAGGTAAACAAATGCATAGCACAGTTAATTCTGCCTTGGAAGAGGAAAGAGTGCCAGGCCCACATCTTTTTCAATCTGCATCTTCTATTGTTAACTTTCATACACATTACATGCATATAGATTTATGAACAAAAATGTATTAATAACGAATCCATCATTCCAGAATCACCAGGTCGTAGTAAAGATAGCATTTTAAATAATTTTCAGTTGTCTTTGAGGTACTACTTTCTTAACTATAAGGAAGTGCCTGTCGCTTAACAGGAGAGGAAACTAGTCTGTAGTGCCTCTACAAAGGTATACGTGAATCACAGTTTTATAGTCTTTTAGTCTGCATGTTAACAAGACATTCTGAAAAAAATGAAGTATATTTTTCTCAAGACTCAAAATAGAAAGTAAATAAGCAGCTACAACTTTGGTATTGGTTCATTACTTGGTGTCTTGGGTTATGGAACCAAAAAAAAAAAAAAAAAAGTGTATTCTATTTCATCTGTTGAAAGCAGTTTGGGAAA
>VZUI01042691.1:0-14720 GCA_013401135.1 Cettia cetti
AGTACCTGCATAAACTTCCTATAAATCATAATCACTGAGCCCAGGAGAATAGCTATCTTAATTTGTGCACCTCTAGTAGAAAGGCTACATGTTAGGGATAACACTGGAGCTATTTCTGGACAAGAAAACAAACTTAGGGACCAGAAAGGTATTAAAACATCAAAAAAGCCTAGGAAACAGAAACACAGAAAGGACTCTACTCCAAGAGACATTAAGAATTCAATGAGCAACATGGCTACTTGACTGCTCTATCCCCACAACAGTACAACCAAAATGCAATCAGTATAAGTTTTTTCCACTCTCTCGAGCCCCACGTTGGGCGCCAATAAGAATGTATCTGTCTTGGTTTAGGGCAAATTTGGGAGGAAACCTCTGAAGGGGGTTCCTCTGGAGAGCAAACCCAAACAGCCCCTCCCCCCAGCTAGCACAGGAAAAACTTTTTCAGAGAAAAGTGGAAAAAACTATTTATTTAACAAACAAAATACCTACAAGCACAAAGAATGGATACTATGAAAATATAAAATGAACAGTGAAACAATAAAACCTCTCACCACTCCGAAGAGAGATGGCAAACTGAGAAAGTCCTTGCCAAGGGTGCAGCTCAGCTCACTCAGTCTGTTGTCAGTCCCAGTCCCTCTGGAGGTCCAGGCCTGGTGGGCCGCAGGTGTGAGCCTGTGGTGCTCCTCTGGGTTTTTTTCAGTCCAGAGTAGATTTAAACAGTCCCAAGAAGAAGGGATAAAAAAGCAGTCCAGGGAACTTTTCTGTGTCACATATCTAAAACCAACTAAAAGCAAAAAGATGTCTGTCCCACCGCTGTCCGTGCCTTCAACGAACAGAAGTGCAGACAAGAGAATGTGTGGGAGTCAGGCTGTTTCTCAAAACAAACTCCGTGCTTCTTCTCTCCCTGGTTCACACTCAGAATCAGTCTTAAAGGTACAGAACTCAATATACCGCACAAACAGAATGGACAATTGGGTGTACAAGCATCATAAAGTCACCCTAGGACACCTCCTTATCGCTGCTTAAAGCACTGGCTGGTGTGTGCTGGAAAGTTTCACTTTTGCTTTCCTTGCTCTGGATCCTATGCTTTGAAGCATAACTGGTAGTAACAGATGTTGGTGGAGATATAACATTTCTTCCATAAAATAAGGCATAATGAAAACTGGTTATTGTAAATTGATGCCATTCAGTTGACAGTATCCAAGCAAACAACATAAGTCCTTTTGATTTTTCCAAACAGGATTAAGTCCAGCTGTGTCTACTTTTTGCTTGTTCAGAACTGAAGCAAATAAAAAGTGTCCAGCAGATTGTGGAGTGGAAAGCCAACTTTTGACAGAGCTGCAAGAGATGGGACTGACACATTAGAAGTAAGATTAGTCAAGCAGTAAGGTAGATACATACATACCTTTCCCATGGGGCAGTGTATTTTAGAGAGGGGTGAGGGTCCTTTGATCTGTCCACATATAGGACCAATTACACTTTGCCAATTGCACTTAGTTGCTTTTTAGGTATTAATATTTGACAAATCTATAGGAAAAAAGCTGAATCAGCATCACTTCCTCCATGATCAAGATCAAGATCACTGAATCCTTACAGGTAAGAAATCAAGCAAAGGGGCAAGACACCTGCATATGTGATCAAGGAGCTTTTGGCAAAACATATAGAGAATGAGGGAGTTGATGGAAGCTGTGAAAAAAAGGGGCGGGGTTCTTCTGCACCTGGGAGGCATATAGGAATGTTTTCAGAGTATATGGGAATGAGATCTGGAATGCTAAGGTCCATTTGGAATTAAATCTGGCAAGGGATATCAAGGACATTGACAGGGGCTCCCTCCAGTAAATCAGTAGCAACAGGGAGATTTGGGAAAATGTAGGCTCACTGCTGATGGTGGCAAAGGATCCAGAGAAGGTGGAGTTATCAAAGGTCTCTTTTTCTTCAGTCTTTACTGGTAAGGCAGCCCTCAGGAATCTACAGGCAAGCAAAGAAGTCTGGAAAAAAGATTTTGTGTTGAGGAATATCAGATTAGCATTGTTCAGCAAACTTAACACCCTCAAATCCATGGGCCTTGATGGGATGCACCCTCAAATGCTTGAGGGCTATTTGTAAAATCATGGAGAGGTACATGACAACTTGATCTTCAAAAAGAACAAGAAGGAGGACAGGATCCAGGGAACTAAAAGCCAGTTAACCTCATTCCTTGAAAAGGTGATGGAATGGCCTGGTTGTCATCTCCAAGTGTGCAGACAAAAAAGGAGGTTATGACAAGTAGTCAACATGGATCCTCCAAAGGGAAGTCATGCTTGGCCAACCATCCTTGTATGATGGAATGACTGGCTGAGGGGATGAGGGAAGAGCAGGGATAATGTCCACCTTGCCAGCAAGGCTTTTGATGCTGTCTTCCACAACATTCCCAAAGGTCAGAACTGGCTGAGTGGCAGATTCCAGAGCATTGTGGTCATCAGCACATAGTCCAGCTGGAGGCCTGTACCTAGCAGTGATCCCCAGGTGTCAGCAGGGGGTCCAGTCTTGCTCAACAAAGATGATTAAGGGACTGGAGGACAGGCTGAGCGAGCTGGGCCTGTTCAGCCTCAAGAAGAGATGACTGTGGGGATCTTACCAGTGCATAAACTGCTCTGGGTGAACCTGCTTCAGCAGGAGGTTTGAACTAGATAATCTCCAGAGGTCCCTTCCAACCCCAGCCATTGTGTGATTCATCTCATAGCCATACAGTTTATGTTGGTTCTGCATTTATGCAATTCAGACAAGAGGAGATGCTTGACAATGTTTCACAGTCATTTCTGAGTAATGTGAGGGGAAAATCATTCATGGTAACTAAAAGAAAAATTAGAACCAACTGATAAATATTGAAGATATGTCTATATGTAATTGATGTCATACCAGTTAATTTTCCATAGAAGGAATTATCTTCACTGAGAGTCAGTGCAATCTTGTTTGAATGACTTTTCCTTCAAAAGAAGATCAAAGCTCACTTTTGTAGCTTTGTTGTGTTAACTCTGCCAGTGTCAAGCTCCATTACCTTAAAAAAAAGTTCCTCTAAAATAGGAATGTAGCCTGGCCTGTTACCTGAAATAAGCCCTGTTTACATGTAATTTTAGAAAAACGTAAGTCACAATTGTGCTAATATAGAAACACATTTTTGTCAACGTGCAAATTAAAATTAACAAGAGGTAAGCTGCTTATTGCAAATAAGAAGGCAATAGTGTGCTTTAGAATACATTTACAAACAAAAATTTTATGCACCAGTAATTTAATTTTGATTTTTTGGGTGCCTGCTAGAAGTTTAAATAGACTTTTTTGTCTAAAAATTTCATATTATTAAATACATGTGATATATGATTATGTTTTTTTCTTCTATAAGGATTTTACATAAAAATTAATTTATTTCACATTTTAGAAAGATCAATAAAGATGATGTAATGTCCTAAAATACAAAGATGCGTGTTGCATTTATTTTGTATATTACTAAGGTCTGCAGGCATAGAGGTGATCTCTGGCAGTGACCAGTTACGATATCCTTAGAGGCTGATAAACCAAGTTCCTTCTTAATCACCCATTTAGTGAGGAAATGTTAATAAAATATTTCTGTACAGAAACATCTATTCTGTTGAACATCCTGTGCTTGCATTTGATGTAAGATACCCTCCTTTAAAGCACTAGGTGGCAGACCAGCGCAGGTTTCAGGCAGGCGCAAAACAAAAGTCTAGATCTCAAGTGCGATAGGACTTGATCCGAAGAATTTGAAACTGTGTGAGCTGAACTTCTGTGAAAAGACTGAATTTGATGAGTACAAAGAAAAACGCAATAATTTTTATGAAATATAAATTGATGTATTGTAATTAATTGTTCCAACTAGACTTAATTTTAGCTATATGAAGAACTAATACACTGGCTTTTGTTATGTATATTTTATATTTTATATATATAGAAACATTTTTTATGTCTCATTAAATATATATTTGGGGTATAATATATATTAGGTAACAAATATATGTATTATTTATATATTATATATATAATATACTTGATATATGTGTATATTTATGCACTTCTGTTCTTTGCTGGGTGAATTATTTGAAATTGCAGTATTACCTATCATTTCTCCTTAATTACAGGTGACTTTTCATGTTGTTTTCTATGCCTATAGAAAACAATGTCTGTATATTTCTGTTCCTATATATTCAGGTAGTTGACATTTTATTTATGCAGCTAGAAAGTCCCAAAAATATTAGATCTGATGGCATTTCAGTGATTTTCAAGGTATAATTGTCTTGAATTCATAGAGCAATAAGGATGTATTTGTAAACAGCAGACAGAAACTGGAAAGAAAAGGAAACCAGTGTGGTGTTTAAAAAAGTATTAGTTGCTCAGAAGGGAATAGAAGATTTTTTGCCCCATCAAGGTTTGAAATATTTTAGAAGCACAGGAGTGATAAAGGTTCCTGTGTCTTTAGAACTTGTGAACTAATATTTAAATACAATATTAACAAAACACCTCCTTTTTCACCCACATGACTGTATTGTGTATTTTATGCTGTGAAGTAGGATCAATAAATATGAAATCTTTCCAAATAATTTACTTACTCTTAACCTGCCAATGACTTAAGAATGAGGCCCAATGGAAGGAAAACCCATGAAATGAAGGCAAAGAAAGTGGACTTTGCAGCATTGATGGATCTAGTTTTGCGTACTCTTGTGTATATTCCTAGGAGATTCTGTTGAAGTCAGTGGTGTATAATTCAAGGGAGAATTTGGTCTAAGGTACTGAAATGTGGGCATATGGATATATGCAATTGTGTATATATATATAATGCAGAGCATGTACTAGGGAAACTACTGCACTGGTACCTGGGCACCAAACAGATTTGGTTTACGGCTGAAAACTAAGATTGCCTTTAACAAATGTAGCAAATTGAGTCTAATCAGTTGATGTCTTTCAAACATCCTATATTTCAGTTTCAGTTCCCATATTTTCCTCACTAGTTGAGCACTGTACACATACTTAGAAGAAAGTTTATAGAATTAATTTCATATTTAAATGGTGGATAAATCTATGAAAAAGAAACCTAAAACTGGAGCAAAAGACCCCAAACAAAGCTTTTGTGGAGTTGTCTACATACAAAATATGGCAAGGAGTTTTCTGGAGTGCCACTGCTGAATCCTGTGGATTTTTTTTTTTAATTTTGTTTTTTAATTGTAATAAAGCAAATTTCCTGGTTCTAAGATGGCGGGTTGAAAATAAATGAAGAAGCAAAGATTTGGACAAGCACTCAGCAAAAATCCAGCCCTAGTTTATAATTTTCTGGCATGTTCTACCTTTTAAACTAATCCTAAGATTTTGAAGAATTGGGATATACTTATCCAAATACACACATATCTGACTCTTTCCTTTGGTTTCTTCAAAAGGTACAGATTCTTCTCTATACAAGATGATTCTGATGGAGCTGTTATCACTAAACAATCATACAGGAATATTCTGACATGTCCTGGTTGTAAGATAGAATAACACTCTACGTCCTAAATTTGGAATCAGCTCACCAAGATGCAAGAGGAATAGGCACCATAAATGCAACATGTGTCATAGTGTAGGAAGGACAATGAGCCCCTACTTATGGGGCTGCCAGCTTTTACATCCACTCCCAAGGTATACTAAAGCTGTTTCTATTCCCAGCCCCATTACACAGCTCATCTGCTTCTCTGTCAATACAGCTTACAGCTCTGCTTTCCATTATGCTGTAGCTCTAGAGCACATTATGTGACATTCTCTCAGTGGAACTAAGGATTTTGAACAGGCTGTTGGAAAGATATATATTTCATTTTGTAATCTGGGATTACTATTACATACAAAGAATAGAGGTTTTCAAGGGACTATACTGAATAGCTTAAGGCTCAAAATCGACAGGCCAGTCCTATACTAAAGGTTTGTTCTAAATATACTGGGTTTGGAAGTTCTCCTCATTCATATTTTGACAGTTCATAGTCAGATCAAGTAGAGCATCTAAGGTGTTTTGAATAACATCAGGAGTCTGTCCAGTTATGGATATCTTACATAATTCTGTCTCTCTTAAACAGGTTAAATGATATCTTGATCTTCAAGAAGCCATTTCCATAGGATTTCTTTTAAATGAAATTGTAATTCCAACTGATTGAGAGACGGTCTAGAAAACATGAAGCTGTTGGTTACAAAGTCAATTCATGAGATCATGAAATCTTTATTTTTAAATTTTCAATTTTTAAAATAGATGTCAAGGAAATAGAAGTTAAGCCTGTCTGTTTCCAACACCCTTCAAGCTATATCATTGAGTTCAAGAGTCTAAGTCTGCCACAGTCCTGTGGATAAGGCCGTTAGTGAACAAAGAATGTAATCTTTTAGGAGTTTGAGACAATGCTCGCATTTCAATTTCTCTTGCTCCAGGTGAATATTTGTCAGGTATTTTTGTGCAGCCCAGAGGAGATTACCAACTACAGAGTTACTGTGGAAAAGGAATGGAGGAAGGGTTAAAGCCCAAGAAGATCACTGGCAAATATGTAGATGTGAGAGGCATCCAGAGTCTGTGTGTGTCATACAAGGAGTACAACAGGAGCTGCTGCAAGAAATGCAACTGAATCACTGCAATGTGCTCGTGTGTGTGGCCTTGCAGAAATGGGTGCAGAGCAAATACCATGCTCTCATATATCACTTTGATAGTAGCAAGTTAGGTTGGAAGATAAATGGCATGATTACTACGTGACAGCTGGCAAACTGAAGTGCCAAAAGAACAAGTGAATTCCTCAAAATTGCTCCCCAGTTGGTGGCAGGGGAAGGAACTGGAGCTATTTGCAGATTATCAGCCTGTGAGGGAATAATGACAAATATCCCTGTGGTGACAGTTAATATGGCCTGGTTTGTGTTCTCATCAAGTAAACTACTGCAAAGATACCATATGAAAACATTTGATGGGACATAGACTCATGATGGCCTTTATCCAGATCCCTTCCAAAAACTGGAAATCTGGTTTATTACTAAATCACACCCTCTTTATTGATTTTTTTTTCCCCCTTTCACTTTAAAACAGGAGGAAAAACAGTGAGATATTTGCAGGAAGCTTCCAAGGACCAAAGTCAATCACTTCTCATCTGCAGAAACAGTGTCTGCACTAAAAGAAACGCCGTTCTGTGCAGTGAGGTTATTTATAAAAGTATGACTCAGCTGGACAACAATGGCAGAATCTGTCCCCAGGAATTTTTAATGTATAAATCTAAAAATAAGTGTAATCCTGGAAGTAAAAGGCTTCTTCTCCACAGATTGGACTCTTTTGGTCCAGAAATAAGGTGCCTTTTTATCTGCTATAAACAAGACATTATGTCTAATAGGAAAAAGAAAAGAAAAAAAGCAACACAAACAATACAAGCGATTGTTAGGAAGAGAAACTCCAGGAACATAGATCCAGAGATCATTCACAAGCAAAACCAGCAGGACCAATGTGTAAAGAGTTGGTTTAGATAATTTCTCGAAGAAATCTTTTTTCCTGTAAGAGAGTTAATACTGAAAATCATGAAGGAAGAGATTTTGCAATAATTTCTTCCCTTTTCTTTCTGATCAGAGTTGTACTTCATTTCAAGCCACCAGAGTGTATCTTCCTCATCTTGCTGATTTGGCTGATACAAATTCAACAGGCAACAAATTGAGAATAGTCGGTTTTGATCAAAAGTAATTTATTTATTTTCAGTTTATTGATGTTATAATAACCCTTATTGCAATGACTGTACCTTCCCAAGAGTGTAGACATTGGCTTTGTTAATATGATTTTCAAGAAATCTATCTGTATAAGAAACATTGTGCTTGAAGCAGGAAAAAACAAAAAAGACTCCATAACCTTTGACAGGCCTTATATTACATTTGGGTCTCAGAAATATGAAGGTCTCACAAATATGAGACTTTAAGCAAGATTCCGTTCTTTTCAAAGATTAAACTGAAATGAAAAAGCTATGACCAGGGCTAAATATGTTTCTCTGAGTTTTCCCAGCCTGTGGAGGTAAAAAAAGAAAAAGATGAAAGCTCCTTGCTGAATTTAAAGCTGTAAACAGCATTGTTAGACAGGATGCTTTTTGTGCGTTCTATATTTGTATTCCAGGAGAATGTCTCTTACACATTCACTGTCATGATTATGACTATAAGCAATTCTCCATAAAAGAGTAGGGAGGAGAAAAAGCTGTGAGAAAAATGTGAGTTACAAGGCCCCTACTTCAAGAGTGAAATCCAGTTACCTTTGCCAAGTCATAGGGATCTAAATTTCATCATTCAGCATCTTCACTTAAGTCTCAGAGGAGTAGTTGTGGTAAATAATAGCAAGTATCTGACCTTCTTAGGTTCTGAGGAGGCAGGAGGGAGCCTTGTATTGTCATCCAAGGCCTCTTCATGCTCTGCTCTCCCGGACTCCATCCATGAGGCAATTCTTACTGCAATGCTTGAATATTAAGACATTTTAATTTGTAATTTGGCCGTGGTGGACTCCCTTTCGCTGCTTAAATATGCATATCTTTGGCATGTCTTGTGATTTCCCAACCTAATCGCTTATTTTGCCCATCTGAAATTTAAGGAAAATGCTAGCTACTCAGCACTTTTCTTAAAAGAAGGTTTTACATTTTATACAGCCTGATTTTCCTACTATCCTCCTCCTTTTTTCTGTGTAAGGCCTTAGAGCTAATTTCACCTTTGGTAAACTATTGATCTAAGCAGCATATGTGGGGAAAAGCATGGTTCTGTATTTCCAGCTGGCTTTTCACTGGCCTCTGCAGTAGTCCCTCTGGATTTTGCATAAAATGGATTTGTGCAGGGCAGAAATAAAGTACTGTGCTCAGACTTCTTCCAGTTTTTGTTTGAAATCCTGGACTGGCACAATTTCTGTCATGTCCTTGGACATTTTCCAGCAAAGCAAAATTCTGAGCCCAAGCTCCAGAACTGTTCAACAACTTGGTGCAAATTACTTTCAGCATTCAGTCCCTGAGACAGTCAATAAACATGGAGGACTCCCTGTACCTTGTTGACTTCTTCTTTACAGTATGTATTTTCCTATGAAGAGAAGGGCATTGTGCTCCAGTGACATTCAGCCCCTACAAAAGACAGCTTTGTGTCTGCACAGCTCCAGTGGCAGTGATACAGAACACTAACAATGATGAAGAGTCTGTACTGAGAAGGAGCCTTCATTTTCTCACCCAGAGATGTGTATCCACTTTTTTCTATTTCTGATCAGCTTGAAAGACACTGGCAACATGTAGAAGAAGAGGTCTGATGTATCACTCATTATGCTGAGACTAATGTGGCTTTATATCTTGTTTTAGCTACAGAGGAAGACCCGAGGCCATGGGGGATTATCAGAAAAGCAGCAATATGGAAATGTGTAGGGAGGGGAAAGGGGATTGAACAGCTGGAGAGTACTCAGTGCTGGTGCTCTATAGGGAAAGCAGAGATCTCATCATAAGTGCCAAGACTGTATTGTAAACACATTAATCTCATAGGGTCATGCAAAGACAGCATGGATTGTTACTTATGATTTTATATCCTGTAGTTACTTATGGATTTTATATCCTGTAGTGACCATCACAGTTTTGATTCCCTTGCCATGGAGTGTATCTGGCTGCTATAACTTTCGATTAATTTATGCACAGTTTTCCTGAAGCCAGCAGAAAGCCATGTTTTGTAATTAATTAATTTTTAATATTGTATCTGTGTATTAGAAGTAGTTTAATTAGCCCATCACTTTTTTTGAGGGGTAAGGTTTTTTTCTTGCTACTCATTCACACATATATTTCATATATTCTTCTGAGTAGCAGAAAAAAATCTTAATATTTTAATAACTGTTATTGGCTAAACAAGTTCTCTAAGAGAGAATATAATTACTTCATTGCCTTATTCAGAAATTCTTTTCAAGTAGATGACCTTGTCACAAGTTAATAACTAGGAATGTGGATCACTATGGGAAGCATATATGCAAATTTAGCCACTGAATGAAAGCTGCCATAAGGATAGTTAATTATGCAATTAAAAACTGCCTTCCTACTTTCTTTCTGCCATTTTATGTATAATCCCAAATCTGTTCTCCTTCTCGCTTTCCACATTCCTTTGTCACAGTGAAGCTATCCAGTTTGCTTCACTGTAGCCACACATCTGACCCATCTGTTATATAGAATGGTATGGGTTGGGAGGGACCTTAAAGATCATCTAGTTCCAATCCCCATGCCTTCTTCCCATATTTTCTTCCAAGGATTGTGGGGGTTGGACTAGATGATCTCCAGAGGTCACTTCTCTTGGGTTTGGCTGGTTTCCCGAGATTCAGGTGGTTTAAAGTCCTTTGCCCTCTGAAAAGCCCCAAGCCAGATGCAGGAACAACAGAGTCTTCAGATGTTCAGTTTTCAAGATTTTTCATGTTGTTTATTATTTCTTATCTTTTCTTTCTGCTCTGAGCCCAGCCAAGGTCTTCACAGCACGGGCATCAGGCGAAGACTCTTCCCCCCCCCACCCCGGGACTCGTCATCTTTTATACAGATTATTATGTATCTATTATTTACAATTTCACACCAATATCTACCTACTATACTAAGCAGGTCACTTCTACACTGACCCAATCCTTCTAAAGCTACTTTGTGCCACTGTCACAGCAGAAGATGGAGAAGATGGAGAAGAAGAAGATGCCAGAGCACCACCCAGATTCCTCCATCTTGTCCCCATTCACCCCTATTCTAAGAACCCAAATGTGAGGAACTACACTACTTTTTATTACCCTTTGTGGCTTGTAATTCCTCTGTCAGTGTAGGAAGTCTTTCCCATGTCCTATTGTCCTTCCGGGCTCTGTGCCAGGGTCTCCAACCCCACTGTACAGATCCCAGACCCCCCTGGGTTTCAAACCCTCCTGTACAGGTCTCAAACCTTGTTGTTTAGGTTTCTGTCTGTCCAGGGTATTCAAAGGAATGCCCTGGACTCCAACAACTTCCAACCATAACAATTCATTGTTAGCTATTGTACAAAACCCTTATCTTCACCCCCACTAAAGTCTGAGATAGCCTATGTTCTTCCCTGGCTCCTGAAAACAAATGTTTCCTTCTTCTGATGTCTAGCTTTGAAATGTGTTTGGGACCTGGTATTCCCACTCAGTTTACTGGGGAAAGCCACACAAAAGCTTTGTTCAAGCAAGGTGATGCAAAGAGTTCTTAAGGAAGAATAACAAAAAGACAGAAGGAGAGGGAAGCATGGAAGGAAGAAGGCAGATCCTGTATGCTTGGAGATGTGAAATTAGGCTCAGATGGAGAATAGCTCCAGGACTCACTCCCCCAGATGCTGTGTCTGCACAGCTGCAGCTGCCTTCCTAGAGTGCTCCACCTCACATGCTCTATTGTGGGGTTTTCCATTCTGCTAATTAATAATTCAGCTGGGAAGACTGAGCAACCACTGACTGAATTATTGAAGGTGTAATTAAACTGGCAGTAGTTGAGGGGAGCATGTGAACATTTCGTTAGCAAAACTAAAGGGTTTCCAATGAAATTAAATGTAACAGATAAATACAGTTACTACCCTGAACCTTCTCCCCTTTCCTCTGTTAAACAGCTGAGGCAGTAGTTGTGAACACTAGTAGTGAGTTTTCAGGAAAACCACCCAGCTGCTCGGAAGGTGGCCAACGTCTGACAATACAGGGAAAAATAAGCTCTCATATTCCACTTCTTTATCTTCTGTAGCAGCCGTGGTGAGTTGCTGTTTAAGGGCAAGGTCACACCTTGCATACAGGTCTGGGTAAATATTGAGCTATTGCATGCAAAAATTTAGCAGCCTCTGCAAAGATTAATACAGGCTGTGAAACTGCTTCCTGGTTGTCTGGAGTTCCTCTGAGGTAGAGATTAGGGGCTCACAATTTTGTCCTATACATAGCAGAGTTCTTTAGGGTGGTGACAAAGATATATCTCAGTCAAATTAGACCTGACAATGAAGCAAAGGCTATTTTAGATGGGCTCCATTTTTTAAAGACTTTGGCTAATCTTGGCTGTCTTGCTCTAACCTAAGAAGGCATAATTCAGCTGTGGAAATCAGGTTTGATGAAATTTTATTTAGCCTAGGAAATGCTTGCATTAATTCTAGGATTTAATAATTTCACAGCTGAGAGCTGTGCTTCTGACGAAGTGGTGATGGGTGTCTCTATCAAGTTATTCCAGCTCTTATGGGACAAAATCTGAAATTCGAAAATGCATCTTTTCCTTCTTTGCTTCCTTACCTTTGAGTTTGTGACTACAGCTAATGCGAGATGCCATTTCCCAGGGAATATTTTTTTTCCTCCTAAATTTTGCTGCTTAGCTGGTTTCAGTTGGCTATTTTGGGGTTTGCTATCCTTTTTCTTCTGGAGAAGAAGAAAGATTGTATTTATAAGGTAGAGTTGATATAACATTCCCGTTCAAAATTTGGGTTGGGGGAGCAGAACATGGACCGTCCATTTTGCCTCTCTCCTTGCTCCAGTGCAGAAGCAGCTTTTGGTCTGCAAGTGTGTTTGAAGCAGTGTTCAAGCTGCCTTGGACCCAGTGTCAGAGTGTGGATTCTCCAAGTCACAGTTTAGCTCCTAGATTTATTTAATAGCCAGAGAAACTTCTATGTTTCGGGTGGAATTCTAAGGGAAACATATAATGAGAGCCATGGGAGGAAGCCAGAAGTGAAAAGGCATGGAGAAGCTGACAGAATTTAATGAAACAAAATACTTTGGATTTTAAAAAAACCCAAAACCACAGTATAAGCACTGTAAAATAAAAATGAATTTATCTTCATAGGCATAGGCTGCTTTGAAAATTTCACTTATATTCTCCAGTTGTATTTTTCATTTTTTTGTTTGTCCTGACTTAGCTTTTTTTGAAGTTTATGACAACTGAGCACCCAGTAGATTGTGTCTGTGTAGTCCAGATCCTCTTGGGAAAATGGTGAAGTTATCAAGCAATTATTTATTAATTTATCAAGCAATTATTCTATGACCTGAGATGTGCCAGTTGGATAATGAATAAAGAAGTATTGCCAGAGACAGTTATAAGGCAGGTGAAATATGATTTATTTTGTGATTGTGTGGGTGGGTAAGGAATACGATAGGTGGCATAAAGAGAAGTTAAGCTCTACCACCACCACACTCCCCTCCCGCCCCACCGCAGGTGTGTCAAGGCAAACATCATATTGTCTATGCTAGCAAGGGTTCTGATAACTTCTTTAAACAGAGAATGAAGTGGAGAAGTGAGACTCATATGAGATTTCTTAGATCATTTCTGACCGGTTGGCAGAGATAAAATTGGCCGTGCAGCCAATATTTGTGAAATATAATTCACAAAAATCTTGAAAGAGAGTGTTCTTAGTCCTTCAGGCAATTATACAGGTTTCCAAAATAAACTGTAGTATTTCCTCAATTCACTCTCTCCCAGAAGTCCCCTTCCCTGCTTCTTTTGTGTTGAGCTTATGGTCTTTACCTCTCTGGCTTGAGATGAACCAGAGGCAAGAGGCATTTACACAAGGCACTGTACTTTTTTACACTTCAGCTAATTACTGTACCACTGACCTTCTCCTCAAAACTAGACTAGACTAAACTTTTTCAGCAAAATCAGGTATGAATGCATACTGAGACAGCTGCCAGATGCATTGGAAGTCACAAAGGCTGCCAGACTTGTGAGGAGAGCAAGTGCTGGGAATAAGAAAACTTGTGTTGAATCATGAAGAATGGGTAAGGCAAAAAAGGAATGCTGAAGCGAAACAGGGAAGATGAACACAGAGGAGCTGTGGCTGATATTTGTAGAGACCCAAGTCACATCCAAAACCTTACTGGTGTGTGACAGTGGAGGCTGGGAAGCTTCCCTTCTGCTGTCGTCGAGGCTGGGATACAGGCACCTCAACCACAGATGCCAAACTGTGCTCTGGCAAGTTTTTCAGGAGATCTGAAGCATTTTGAGAGAGACATTTACAAGAAGCAGCAGCTCACACTGAGAGAAAAACTCAGCAGAAGGGAAAAGTCCTGTTCTCCACAGAGGCATATCACACCAGTAGCACATCTCCCACTGAGTTTTTGTCAGCATGGTGGCTTGGGAAATGAATACATGGTCTGACACACCAGGGTTGTAAGTTGCTGAACCCTTGACGAAACTGTTGCCAGATGTAATAAGAATATGCAACAATTATGCCGTCACAGCTCCAGATCACATGGCACCTCTTCTGATCTCTGGTGCTGTGCCTCAGAGAGGGAGAGCTCTGTCTAGCACAAAGTCTGCCAGCAGGCTTCCGGCTGTTTTTTCTTCTTACAGACACTTATGCAGATACTTGCTAGGTTTTCAGCTTTGCTTGTCCTGAGTCCCTCAGCCCACTTCTCCTTTGGGCAGAAAAAGCTAATGATTGTATGTGATTTTGTAGGTTATGCTGCTTGATGGCTGTGAAAAGAACAGGGCTTATGCCTTTATTAACATTCAGCTCTTTATTGAAAAGATCAGCTTTATGGGGAGCGCTCCGCAGGAGTTGTCCATCAGGCCACAGCAACCCAGAGTAGTCAGGGATATGTGCAGCAGAACCAGGTTACTTACTTGCAAACCACGTATCCCCGTCCTCATTGGCACACCCGGAGGTGCTCACTTCTGGTCAGCTTCTCTCCCATCCCCACAGCAGGCTCGTTCTTTGTAGCTCATGGTGAGTCTTCAAATCAAGCTCAGGGGTGCATCTCCTTCTTC